>LPNX011210630.1:18257-154044 GCA_001517045.1 Pseudotsuga menziesii
TGTATGTCAATTTTTGTAGCTTGATTCGATCATTTAGGCCCTCAAAGGATGCACCCACAAAAACATATACCTTATAATTTCCCTGAAAAATAAAAAGTACCTGTTAAGAAAAATGAAACTTGACATAGCTATGCAAATTTTCGATACATAAAAGTTATATATTCGGAAAGGTGATTCAATTTCCTACATTTCATGTTTTTTACTCAATGCAAGATATTTTGCATAAGTATCTCAAAAAATCCAAGTAAGTTGAGGGATACCTGCTTTTTCAGGTTTCTATTGCATCTAACGTGCACAAAAAGGTCCCTCATCTTCTTGCACACACCCTTTATGCAGTTATGGAATTAATAGTTAAAAATTTGTTCCCTATAAATCAAAGTCCATGATAGACACCACAACAATGTGTAGTCACAGTGGATCTTAAACAATATGTAGTAGTAGTAGTAGCTTTTGAATTCAGTGCTTCTTGATGTATGTTTTATGACTATTGAAGAGTGTAAAGAAAAAAGGCATACCTCTTCAACAATGACCTAAAGTTGAGATCAAACTTGAACTGAATATTCTTTATCGTCATGTTTACAAATCAAAAGAACACAGTATGATAAATTGTTTCAGTGAACAATTATTTTATTTAATTTTGATCCTTATTACGAATTGTCAGCAACCTTTATTCTTTTGAATTTTATATATTTACAATGGATAACTAGATTTTGAGAGGTTGATATGAGACTTCAAAAAAAAAGATTCAAAAAGATATATTACAAAGAATTTTTTTAAAGAATGTGTTTGGCTCATACATGCATCATTATAAATATCTAATGTTTTAAGCTTATAATTTAGGTACATATGTAATACATATAAATAGTTGAAATATGAATAAGATTGAAATCACTTCTACACAAACTATTGCTCCAATGACACTCTAAGTCAAATGAAGTGATAAACTTCAAAATTATTTAAACCAATTATGTGAGGTTTGAATTGAACACATGTATGTGTGTTTCAATCGCGTTGCAAAAGGTTCACAAAGTTCAATTTTATTTCAATATTTAAATTCTCAATTTTTTCTACTTCCTATATGAAACGAAGTTTGAGTTCAACCCATTTATGCATGTTTCAATCATGGATTAGACTACAAAATAAGGTGAATAAAATTATTGCATTGAAGTATTCAAGGATAAGTAAAGAGTAAATAGGGCTCTATGTTTTGTGATAAGTAAAGAGTAACATCTACGTATTTGACAATATGAAAGAAACTCTAAATTGTAAAACCAAATCAATAAGTCTAATTATAAAGAATTCTTAAAACATAATTATAAATAATGGTAGTTTTCTCCAATAACTATCAAACACCTTGTTAAATAAAAAAAAGAAGGGAGTTCTTTTTAACAAATAACACGCTTTTATGCATATATGATGATGGTACATGTTCATAACAATGGGTGTGTACCATGGCAAACCTTGAACTCGCATTTATCAATGCGTGGACAAGTGTTATATAGGAAACATATATCATTCACATTTGGTTGTTGAATGATGAGTTGCAAAGCTTAAATGGTTGTTGAATAATAAGATATAAGGCCCCAAATATCAATGTAATGTCATTACACTTTGTTGTTCAAACAAAAAAAAGCCACAAAACCGTCGTATAGTAACAACTTACTAGGATTGAGAATGAATATTCGACAATCATTTAGACATGAGGACAAAAGTGCATTTGAAGGATTAAAAATTTCATGGCATATCAAACAAAACCATTTACGCCAAACACCTAGGCCAATTTCCTCTTCGGTTATAAACTTTACATAAATACCTTCCTCTTCAGACTCTGCATAGAAGAAACCCATGGTCAAATAGCAAAAAATGGTCTTCATGCCACTCTAACAGTCTAGTAATAATGTTTAAAGCGGGTCGATGCAATTCATATTCAACAACGATTCATCCATTCCATTGTCATACAACTTAGCAATAGTGTGCAAGCCTTTCAGAATAATAAGAAATAGAGCCTAGTTAAACGGATGATCGTCAATTGATGATGTCCCTTGGAGAAACCACAACTGCGGAAAATTTCAATATCAAGGAGTAGATTCTTGAAAACTGTTCGAAGCCATTTATGGGATCCAATATATTACTTTTAAGGAAACTAAAAAAAATGGGTAAAAGACTAATGTTTCTCACATAAATCTTCTTGGAAACCTCTACTTTTGTCTTCTACATGAATCGCATTTGATGGTACATTAGCTTTAACTTTGCAATCTTCCATAGTTTTACAGAGAGGTGTAACAAAATTTGTCTAAGTCCTACCCCTCTTTTAACATGATGTATGTCTACGGTCTTATCCTTGAGAGCACATTCAGTCATTGTCCATCTTAAATTTGATGACAATCTGATGGACAACTCACTCACAAAGGGAGAATTTTTTTTGAACAGCAGTCGATTCCTTTTCTAATGGAATTAATTATTCCACCACCTTGCCACATGATCGTCGTAATATTGAATAGTTGTCTCATTGAATCCATCGTTGCACCGCCTTACCCACTCAAAGAGGTTGTCACCACCCTGTCCCATCCCATCCAATCTTAAAGAGGGTGGTGAATTCATTATATCTTGAATATTCATCCATCTTCTATGTTCTTCAGCGTATCATTATTCCGAAGGGCCAACATAATCTTGATCGTGTCAGCATGGCGAATACCAGAGAGGTAAATTCTTATTATTAGAGTTAATTTTTGGTGAAGTGAAGAGTCAAGATTAATTAATGAGTTGATATTATCTAATGTATATATATGCGTACATCAAGGATTTGATCAGAAGAAATTTAATAGAAAATAGAGTTGTTACTCTCTAATTTCTTCCTCTATTTTTATGAGTTTGTAAACTCATGTTTGTCTTGGTGATTTTGTTGTAGCAAGTTTTATATTTGATTGTGAAAGTGATCTTATTACTCTATAAGATCAGAGCATTGTGTTATATTTATGAATGAAATGTATTTGTTGTAATTGTTATTGAGTTGGAATTATACAGTCCTATAGATGATTGTCTGTTGTCACAGTGTGAAGAAGTTATTTTGCTGAAACAATGTACTGATTTAAGTTTTGTTGAAATAGATTATTGGTTTAAGTTTTGAATGCAGCAGAGATAAAAATGATTAAGTTAGTTTGTTAAAACAATCTTGTAGCATCCTGAAACAGTCGTGTATCATGTTGAAACAGACTTGTAGGTGTTGATTTGGTGTATTAATTGTTTTGTAAGTGTTGTCGAGATTAAAAGTAACACTCCCATGCCTTCCTTTAGTGGTATCAGATCTTATGGATCGTGTGAACCATCGTTGTGGATAGAGATAGACTCCCTAGAAGCCATATAGGAGAGTTGTGAGTTATGTGCGTTGATCCAAGTTTGTGGACAATGCTCTTGTGAAGCAATATTGCATTAACAAAGTTGTTATTGTGCTGAAGAAATTAGCTCCCATTGCTGGAATTTAGTTTTTTTATTGAATTCGTTGCTTGTGAAGTCCTCCTATACTCTGGAACCAAAGTGAAGAAGGGTTGTAAGGAACGCTGAGAATTGACGCATTGTGTATATGGTTTGCTGTGAAGAAATTTCTACTAAGTGTTGAGAGTCCCTAAGGTTTGTGAGAGATTGGGTAAGAGTCCCCTTTCCATTGAAAAGTTTATGCAAGTATTTATTTGAAGAAAGAGTTTTTATTGCTGATGTGAGTTGTAGCTTTGTGTGAAACAAAAGATTTTTCCGTGAATATTGTTTGCTTCTATCCTTGACAATATGGTATTGCTGAAGCTGCTCATTTGAGGATGTTTTTTATGTGTATTGCTGAAGGTATTTTTTTATGTCTGTGTTGGATGCATTTCATTGAAACCCTTTGTGGGTGTTGAAAAAAATATTATATTTTTGTTTAATGACCTTAGCTATCTCATATTGTCTAGAAGATTTGTGTTGTAGGTGAAATTTCAATATTGAGTTGTTGAAAGAAATTAAAATCAGAAAATTTCAAGATCTGTGTAGTATTGTGGTTCCATCTCTATTGAAACATAGTTATTGACCAAAAATTTAATGCATGCTTCTAAGATGATTGAGTGCATGTTGAGAACTTGGATGTTTTTCCAAATTCTCTAAGGATTGGTTGAAGGTTGTGTGGCTTCTAGGCCCTAGGAAAGTGTGTAAAGTATGGTCTATAAGTTTTGAGAAGTATGGTCGCGGTGTGAACCGGACTACGACGAAGCGAAGACATAATGGGCTAGATCCGGAATTTTGGGCAAATTTTGGGGAAACATTAAATGTATGTGATAAATTAGTTAGAAAAGTTGTCCATTTATGGCTAGTGGGCGCGAGATATAAAACCGATCATTGGAGCCTATAAAAATGTAAATGGGTTAGGATTTAATGGTTGGTTTGTTTATAAAATAGGAGAGAGGAAATCAGAAATAAGATCTGAAGAAGTATGTTGTAAGCTTTAGTGCAAAGAGTGAAGAAGATTCGTGAATGGCATGTAATGTCGAACCACAAGCTATGTCTGTGGATATAATGTAAAGGATATTTGGGGATATATATGCAACTTGTGTACGCATACCAAAGCATTCAAACAAAACTTATGCCAAATGAAGAGCGCTTTTGTGGGTTTTTCCTGTATGGGTTTCCACATTAAATTCCTTGTGTCAAATGTTGTATGTTTATTTTATATCTGAGGTTTTCTGATTTGTTGCAACTGATAATATTTCTAATGAAGTGGAATAATAGTGTTGAAAATGTTGGTACATGTGATTTAGATATGTTATATTTTCATATGTTGTTGTTATATGTTGATGATCGTTTACCTATTTGCATTGTTGGCTAGTCTATTGAGTACCATCATGGAGAGATGATCTTCTATCACTACGGAAGCATGCAGGTTCCTATAGTCTCTATAAGTATCTTAGTTGAGACTTCACTTGCATTGCATGTGTTGCCGATGGGATTATGCTTTGTTGGGTCAATGCCTTGGATTTTGTTGGTCGGGATGGAAGGTTGAATTTGGGTTAGTCGAAGCAATCCAAAAAATGGTTCTCTACGTTGCATAAAAGGAAGTAAGGATAGAGGTCATTCGGGTCCAATCGCAATCGTAGTCAAAATAATCATATCATTCTGAGGGTCTCCTAGTTGAAGTACAACCAACTCAAAAACATCGTGCGGTTCAATTGTTTCATAAAGCACTTGACTTGGGCACACTAGAATATAGTAGCATTATTCAGGACATTATTTATGTCATCATAGATCTCTCTATGCTTCTCATGTTTTTACTACATAACATATTGTAAGCTACATTCAACGAAATTAAGGCAAGGGAACATATGGTGTATGAACAATTGAAGTAGTTGAAGATCACCATTTCTTTGGTCTAGAATCAGTTGGAGGAAACAAAGCAACACACACAAAGGTGGCAGTAGGATAGGTAGAGACTCAAGCAAGCTATCGCATTTACCTACCATGAAATTCCATATGTTTATTTAACTAATAGTAACAACATTCAAAGATAGCAATAATTTTAGTAATAACATTAATATTAATAACAGTTCCAAAGTCCATAGTGACATTATCAAAACATGATTATAAGTCCTTAATCACACTAAAATGCAAAGGAACATAAGTCCATAGTCACATAAAAGATCATAAATCCACAAAGAAAAAGAACATAAGTCACATGAAAGATCATAAGTCCAGGGATTAACAACTAGGGTATTACATCCCCATCCCCTTTAAACAATGCATTGTCCTCAATGCATATTGCATACATGCCGCAAATTTCAAAATAGATGAGGGTATGCTTCCCTCGTGGAATCCTCTGTCTCCCAAGTCACATCCTTAGGGTTGTAATGGGTCGATTGGAGCTTTAGCTTCTCAATTTCTTGATTTCAAAGTAGCTTGACCTTGCTACCGAAAGTGGCAACAAGTTTTACCAGAAAATACCCTTCCAGTTCCACTTGTATCATATTCCATTCAATCACATGATTAGTACCATGTTCATGCATGTATATATATCAATAAAGAAAATTAAAGCACTCTATTTACCTGAATCACATTCCAATGAATTACATGGTTAACCATAGGTACATACTTTTTTTAATAAAGACACATGAAACTCATTATGTACTTAAATGCAATTGGGTAGAGACAACTCATAAGCAACATGGCCTATATTAGTTAAGACCTCAAAAGGTCCATAGTATATGGCAGCTAGCATGGAGCGAATTACAAACTTTAAGGAACTCTTATTGGGTCTAACTTTCAAAAAGACATTATCTACAACTTGAAACTCTCTCGCAATCTTGTTTTGATCCGCATGTCTTGGGTTTCCTTCAGATTTTGCTTTGTCTTAACCATATGATCCCCCATATACTTTAATTGTCGTGGTCCAACAATGACTCTATCTATTGGGTTATCCCAACTGATGGGAGTGTTGCACTTCCTTCCATACATGGCCTCAAAAAGATTCGTCTTCAAAGAGGAATGGTATGCATTATTATAAGAAAATTCCACCAAGTGCAAATAATCTTCCCACTTAGATGGCTAATCTATCACATACATCCTTAACACATCTTCAATCACTTAGTTAACTCTTTTTGTATGTCCATCTATCTAAGGGTGGTATGATGTACTCATTTTTAGAGTTATTCCAAACCCCTTGAACAATCCTTTCCAAAAGCTAGAAGTAAATTTCAAATCTTTGTCGGATACTATAACCTTCAAAATGCCATACAAAATGGCTACTTCTTTTATATAAATATCTGCAATATTATTTTCTTTCGAATTTGTATTCGATGGAATGAAATATGCTTCCTTAGTCAACTTATCTACCATAACCATGATAGCATGATTTTGCAATCTCATCTTAGAAAAATTGGTGATGAAATCCATCATCACTAAATCCCATTTCCATTCTGGTATTGGTAAGGGATGCAACAATCTCATTGGATGTTGATGCTCAATTTTAAAAATTTTGGCATTCCAAGCACCTAGCTATATATTCTGCAACATCATTCTTCATCCCTTGCCAATAGTTTTGTTTCCTTATCATTGCTACTATTTTCTGATAACCCAAATTTACAACATAAGGAACATCATACATGTCCTTCATAACCATATTCCTTATATCTCCAGCATTAGGCACCTAAACTCTATTTATGTGCATGAGGATACAATTTTCTTCCAACTTATACTTATCAAATTTTGTGGAATATTAGGTTTTTACAATCCTTCTTTTACCTACTAATAAAGTTCATCTATAACATTGGCTTCAATGATCTTTTCCTTTAAATCTAATGTACTAGTGTTGATAGTTGCTACATGCATCACATGTTATTAATTATTATTATTATCTTCCTAATAAGTCCATCATCTACTTTATTTTTCTTACCTTTGATATTCTTGATGTCAAATTAATATTCACATAATAACTCCATCCATATCCTTTGTATTGCATTCAAATTAGGATGCTCAAACAAGTATTTTAACCCATCACGATCAATTCTTAACTCAAGATTCTACCCATTAGATAATGTCTCCACATATTAAAAGCATGGATGATAGCTACAAGCTCTAATTCATGGGTGACATATGGTTTTTCTCATGTTCCTTCAACTTTCTAGATTCATAACTAATCACATGTCCATACTACATCGATACTCCACCAATTCCTTGCTTGCATGCACCTATGCACACAACAAAGTTTCTTGCAAGATCCAAAATCTTTAAAACATGTGCACTAGCTTAGTAAGCATTTTCAATATGTCTTTGAAAAATACCTTCACACTTAGGAGTCCAGTCGAACTTCACAACCTTCTTCTGCAAATATGTGATAGGATGAGATAAATTTGAGAATCCTTCAATGAAACTTCGTTAGTACTCATCTAATCACATGAAAGATCTTACTTCTGATACATTCTTGGGTGTTGGCCATTCCATAATAGCTCTTATCGTTTTAGGATCTACTAAATCACCTTCATCATATATGTTATTCCCTAGGTAGTGAGTTCTTCCTTGTTAAAAGGAATACTTACTTAGCTTGGAATACATTTGTCGTTCTCTAAGAACTTGTGTTATCACTCAAAATTTACCTTAGGTTGTAGGTGTTGGGGCTCGAACCTTGTAAGTCCTTAATTTTGGCAACTCCGTGGTTTTGGTGCGAAGCTTGTAAGAGGAGTTGCGGTCCAAAATAGTCTTAGGGGTTTCGGGGTTGGGTCGAAGCCCCTCTTTTTGTAAATAACCGAGGGTTTAAACCCATGGTTTTTGGGTGCCCATGGTTTAAGCCCATGGTATTGTAATAGTGCACTTGTATAAATAGGCACTTATGTAAAGGAGTCAGGTTAGGCTTTTCAAGGTTTCATTATCATGATAATTTGATGCGAAGAGACTAAGACCTATTTTAGGGTTTTAAGGGTAAGTCCCAGCTGTGTGCATGGACGAACTCTGCAGCTGAGTGCGCAGAGTGTTTTTAGGGGTTAAGAAGAAGGGTCAAGTCCCAGCTGAGTGCGTGGACGACCTCTGCAGCTGAGTGCGCAGAGGGTTTTGTAAGAAAGATTATGTAGCTGAGTGCACAGCTTTGGGTGACTGAGAAGATCTGCAGCTAAGTGCGTAGATCAGAACTGTGTGTTTGTAAAGAGTTGAATATAAATGTAGTTCTATGGACGTAGCCCCTACACTGGGGGTGAACCACATATATCTTGTGTTGTGGTGGTTCTTTTATGTTGTTTCTGTTATGTTTTTTTTTATGCATTGATAGTAGATGAATGATAAAGTAAGATAACTGCTAAGTATTAACTTCGCTGTGAATTCCCAGTTAAGAGTTAAGCAAGAAAATGTCTTTTATCTAAACTGCGAAGCTATTTAAGTGAATGTCGAAGCTCTGTGTTGCATGATTATTATTTGTTAAGGCTAAAGGTACAGTAATATCCCTCTTTTGCCTGCAGAAACTTGATTCTGTAGCACCCCATAGCTGTTTCGGGTGAGACTGCAACTTGTTCGCAGGTTGTTGCCGAAAGGGCCAACACTGTGGGTATTTTGTTGGTGCGAAGATAAAAGTATAAGAACCCGGGTCTGCCCTAAGCACCAACAAATTGGTTTCGTTGCCGGTTGAACAGTATCTGCTTTAAGAGGGATCTAAGTTATACCTGGAGGGCTATGTTTTGGAGGCCCTGAGTAAAAGAAATCAGTGACTGGGTTGAAGCTACCTATCTGAAATTTGCTGAACAAGAAAATAAGGATCCTCATCATAGCTCAGACGACTTCTTACAAAGTTACGTTTTTACTGATATTTATGAAATTTTCTTTGGTAGTATCCACATAGAATTGCACTAGTGGTTATCCAGGTTGACAGAGAGAAAGACAAACTTCAAGGAAGACCAGTTTCCTGACTGGACCCCAGAAAGAATTAATATATTGAAAAGGGTGAACAATGAGATATCACGAGCTGTTGATTTTTGGACAAAGCGAACCCTTGAAGCATTTGTGATGGAGTTCGCCATCGACACACATACTTCTTTCAGCGAAGCTGAACGACATATTTTCAAAGGACCAAGGGGTAAGTACCTAAATTCATTTAGTCTGAAAGTAAAAATGCTCTTGGCTGAAAAAGGCATATTGCTTATAGAATCAGATTGCTAGCTTTATTGCTACTAACCTCTGTTTGGAAGCAAAAGTGACTTCGACGAGCAAAGTGGTTTGTTGCGAAGCGGTAAAAGATACAAGAGAAATCTTAGATCCTATACCCTAGGCCATAATACTGATTATACCCCATTAAGTCCAGAAGAATCTAAATCTAAAGAAACCCCTTTTGTTAGAAACCCTCCTATAAATCTATAGCGAAGATCTATTATCCCTGAGAACCTGTCGCATTCTGAAAGAAACCCTAGCCCGAGTAGTCCTGTTGCAGGTCATTCTACCCCAGTGAGTTCCCCCCCTCCTATTACTAGTCTTCCCCCTCCTCCTCCTCCCCCTCCTCGATCCACTATGGCCCATATAAATGATGATATCAAGCTCCCAGTCTTTAAAGGAACTGGATCAGAGGATCCAAAGCAGTTTTGGTTCTTATGCAAAGCTATTTGGACTGCTAAGAATATTATGGATCAAAATACAAGAAGAGAGCAGCTGATCACCTCTTTCAGAGACCAAGCTTTGACCTGGTTCATGAAGTTTTCCAGTACTCAGAACCATGTCTTGGCTGATATTAAAACAACAATGATCAAAGAATTCAAGAATCCTAAATCTGAGTCACAGTGTATAACTGAACTAAAAGAAATTTAGCGAAAGCGAGGTGAATCAGTTTGGGACTTTGATCAGAGGTTCAAAGTTCTGTTGGATCAAGTTAGTTTTACTATTGGACCAAAATAGCATAAAGAATGGTTCATCGCAGCACTATTGCCTCATATCAGGACTCCACTTATGCAACAGAAGGTTGTTGATCAGCAAGAGGCATTGGAAATTGCCATGAAACTTGAAACAGCTCCTGTTGGAGATAATTCTGAAATAGCCCAAATACAAGCGCAGTTAGCAGAAATGGCTTTGGAGATTTGCGACATGAAAAAAGGGAAAGCTACTCGCGAAGAGGTTTGGTGTATATGATGTAAGACAGAAGGTCATGACAAAGAACAATGTCCTACATTAATAAATTACCTGAATACTGGTGCACCAAACCCATTTAACCCTAATGTCCTATATTGTGAGATCTGTAGAACCACTGGCTAGCATCGACCTAAAGATTGCTATCTACTGTAGAGATATGTTCAAGTACCTAAGAATCCCTACTGCAAGTTATGTAAGTCAGTTGGACACAACGAAGACGAATGTCGCAGCTTTGACCTCATGAGAGAGCAAACCTATGATGCTTATAGGGTACAACCCGAAGCACAAGGCAATGATGGATATGGTTACCATGGTAGTACATCAGGTCGAGGTACTTTCAGAGGTCGTGGTTGTGGTGGTATACCTGGAAGAGGTCGAGGCCAGGTTATTTTCTATAACTATAATCAGGCAGGACATCTATCTAGAGACTGTCAGAACCCAACTACGACATGTCGATATTGCACAGAGGTCGATCATGTGATTGAGCAATGTCCACAGTTGATAGCCAATATACAAGAAAGAAATGGCCCTCTTACTCAAAATGTTCAGATGATTGTTGTAGAGAAAAGACCTGTCCCAGCCACTAACGTTGTTACAAGGAGTGGAGCTACGACGCAAGTGCAGAATAAGGGGAAAGAACCTGATGAGGCTTGGGTCCGCAAGACCCCAGAGAAAATTCTATCCTTTGATGTTGGAAGAGAAAAAGGAACATTTATGGAAGCTAGAAAAGACTTTGCTGAGCCAAGAACATTAGTAGCAACTGCGCAACATCCTCAACAGCAGTTACAATTCCAAGAAGCTTCGTCGGATCAAGTAAGTACACTAACATCATTTTTACAGAGTTTCATGAAGCTATTAAGAAATCAGAATACTTTGAATGAGTTACAGAAAGTTATTGCATCCTGCGAACCTCAGCAAAGCTCTGATAGAGGGAAAACTGTTAATAGAGTTAGAAGAACTGGAAGAGAAATGAGATTGCATGCCTAGATAGGAGATTATGACATGACTGATATCATTTTAGATCTAGGATCAGAAGTGAATGTCCTAACTAGGCAGACATGGGAACAAATGGGAAAACCTAAGCTTGAATGGTCCCCTATACAGCTGAGATTAGCCAACCAGCAGAAGATTGTGCCCTTTGGAAGATTCCCTAGTGTACCAGTGGACATAGATGGAGTCAGTTCCTTAGCAGATTTTGAAGTCATTGAAATAATTGATGATAGCAACCCCTATCCAGCCTTGCTAGGAATTGAATGGGAAATAGACAATGATGCAGTAATCAACCTTAAGAGTAGACAGATGACTTTTGAAGGAAAAGGCTTGAGAGTCATAGTACCATTGGACCCATCTCAAGGAGAAAGGTACACAGAGCCACTCAGAGATGAATATCAGGATGTTTTGGATCATATCTACAACATCACAGCTAAAGAAGAAGACTATGTTAACCCTACTACTGAAGGTGTAATGGATTAGCAGTGTGACAGTTCCTACATGACTGATTCAGACAAAGGCCTAGAGAATTGGCAGAATAGACTTTATGAGCTACATGGACATCGATGTGCAAGAATTACCAAGTCTCTGAGATGGCTTGGCTCACAGACAAGAATCTTACCTACTTTTGATGGCTTGCAAGACCCAAAAGATTTTATTCTACAATTCTCAGTGCAAGTACTAGACTCATAGAAAATGGAGACTCTAGATTCAGTATTCAGAGCCGCAGCTGCCAGATGGTGGAATGGTCATAAAAATTATATTCATAGTTGGAGTGCTTGTCAAAATTTTCTTCACCTAAGATTCATGGATCAACCTCAGGAGGTGCGAAGCAGATTTAATGGTAAGACTAGCCCTCAGGAACATTTGGAGCAGTGCTATGAAGCATGGAAGCATGTACCTTGTGAAGAATGGGTACATAGGTTTGTACACACTCTGGAACCTGTAGTAAAGAACTAGTATGCAGAGGTGGAGCTTCTCCATGGTACTGTAAGTTGGGATAGTCTTGTTGATAAATTTGTGCTCACATTTTCTATTAATGAAGTTTGCCCTACTTTGGATGCCGCTCTTAGGTTGATCCATACCAAGGTGTTTGATGATAAATAAATAGCAGAGTACCAACCTGATTGGAAGGAACAAGAAACTAATGCAGTAGAATGCTATAACCTCGCCATTGATGAAGACGATGACCCTCACAACATTAATATTCCTAAGTCAGAAGGACATTACGAAGTATATGGACCAGCAGTTGAATCACCTGAAGTGACTCAGCCCTTGAAGACAAGGAAAGTAAACATTGGGTCAGAAGAAATTCCTAAGTACGCTACCATTGGAGATTATTGGGATGAAGAAATGGTGAGCAAAGTGACTGAACTTCTCCATGAGTATCAAGAATTATTCCCGTCAAATTTCTCAGAAATGAAAGGTATCCTTGGTGATATCAGAGTGCTAAAAATCCCTTTGAAAGCTGATGTGAAGCCTGTGAAGCAGCGTCTTTATAGGCAAAACCCTAGGTATAAAGAAAAAGTCAGGATGGAGCTAGATAAGATGCTCGCTACAGGAATCATTGAGGCTGTGGAAGACATTCTGTCGTGGGTCGAAGCTCGAAGCTCTGTCGAAGCCGGTGTCAAGAAGTGTCAAAGTTCCTTGTTGTGGCGCAGCCAAAGTTACTGGTTGTGCCGAAGAAGGAAAGGTGTGTCGGAGCTTAAAATGTGACCGTTGGAAAAAATCAGATTTGGTGGCACCGGTATGTTAACTGTATTAACTACCTGTAATGATGATATTTTGGGAAATCTACTACCGTTTGGACAAGATCTCTGTCAGATTTGGTGTCTTCAATGCACAGTTATGGAAGATTCGGTCGTTGGATTCTATAAGAAGACACCCAGGCCTGCGAATTTCGCATTACGCATTTTCTTGAGTTTCACAATTCAGTCCATGTCAGCTGCTCGTGAAGTTCAGGAATTGTTGAGAGAATTCAGATAGAGGGGTCTGCAGAACCTTATGAGCAACCCACCTGCATCTGCACCCCATGAAGAGACTCCCCCAGCACCGACTCAACCAATGCAGACATGATCTACTAGGAAGAAGTTTAAACCAGAAGTACGCTTTAAGCAAAATGAAGACAAACACAAGCCATCAGGAAAGACACCGGAGGAACCCAAGATGAATCCTTCTGGTTCAGCAGAGCTCCCACCTGAAGTTTTGAAGACTTCGGTGAGGATGAGAACATTGCACCGCAGCGTCCACCATATCTTCAGCCTGTTCGGCCAGGAGTGCAGCCACCTCGACAGACAGTCAAGTTCACATTATGCACCCCTTCATTGCCATAGGGTGTGCAGTTGGTCGGAACAATGACAGGAAAAATCGATCGGCTCAAATACGTAGACCATGATACGAATGATCATGGGAAGTTTCCACAGTTCGCACCTGGAACATACTTGCATTCCATCCACTATCCGAAGACTGGAGCGATGCTACTGGAAGTGAAACAGTGGGCTACTAGCTTGGAGCAAGCTGGCTTATTGAAGATCCTAAATGTCCCCCACTTTGGTCGCAGCATGCAGGTGACCATGGTGGTCAAGAAGCTACTGGCGCTGGTGTATGATGGGCGCCTATGGATAGGAGACCAGAGAATTCCTATTAATGGAGAACTAATTCATAGGATCACAGGCTTTCCAAAGGAAGGGCCTAATCTGGGGATTGAATTTGTTTCAAAGCATGAAGATACGAAGCTGGCACAGAGTATGAAGGACCGCTTTGGCCTGACAAAAGGAAAGCGAGGGTATCAAACCTCGATAATTTAGCACCATAACATTCGCTTCACCGTAGATCTCTTAGCATGCAAGCTAATGCGGAAGTGCAGACCAAATGAAGTGCCTGCCCCAATTGTCAGTATTGCTGCAAACTGTGCCGAAGGCTACAGTTACAAATGGGCAGAGTACATTGCTAAGGAATTCCTTGAAGATGTCTACAATGCGCAGGAGAAAGCTAGACCCTTTCATTACTCATGGTTGATAGTGCTTATTGCACTGGTAGGATGGAAAGAACCTACCGAGGTGTAGTTTGTCGATGTGCCTCCGCAGATGCCTGGCGCAGCAAGGTACGCATCTCTTTGGGTTTCACAGGATAAAGCCTCACAGCAGATGACGAACTACGTGTTCACCTTCTATGCCCTGAATATTTCATATGATATTCTAAAAACATCGCAGCTTAGTAATAAGTTATTCTCTCAGTATGCGGGTGTGGCCAACTTCAAGGCCGACATGCACAATGTCTTCATCGAGGCCCGCGCAGATGATAAACATGCATGCTAGAAGTTGCCATACATGGTGACCCAAGAAGACATCCTCGCAGTAGTTCAGCAGTGGCCGGATGAATGGATGAAGGATGCAGGGACAAAGCCCAACATTCCAGTTCCTCCAGTAACAGATGGGGTCGCATGTCCTAGTCAGCCGCAGCAAAATGAACCACTCGAAGAAAGTGAAGAACAAAGTGATTCTCGGCAGAGCAAAGGTGACCAGGGTGGAGATGACAGAGGTGATGAATAAGAAGAAGAATCGGTCAAGATGACCATCTCCGACCCTAATCTCCCAGATAAGCGCAAGTCTCCAGAGGCAGAGGAAGTGACAAAGCCTCAGCCCAGAAAGAAAGCGAAGGCATCAAAGGACAAGAATATCGTCGAAGAGCCTGCTGTGACGATGGAAGAGCTTGATCAGGCTCTGACGAATTCTACACAAGTATTAACCAACAAATGGTCAGAGTTTGCAGTTATGCACCTTGATGCACTCACTGGCGTAGCGCAGCGAATTACAGAACTGAAGGAGTTAGCAGAAAAATCAGCAACTGGCATTGCAGCAAGCAGTGCCCCAGTAAGCACACAACTAGATACAAGACAATGGCTAGCCAGAGAGAACAGAGTACAAGTGCCAAGTTCAGCCCTCATAATAACTAACGCAGCATCTCGCTCGCAGATGAGCATGACAGTTGGGATAGATTACACCAATTTGTCTATGCCGGAGCTGCATCTCTGTCAATTGGCAATCATGAAGGAGATCCAAGCACAAGACAGCTACTCACAAATGCAGTTAGAGAATACCATGAAGTAGAGTGAGAGCCTCGCAGTGCAGTTGGAAGAAGTTGAGCAGAAGAAGAGGGAAGCAGAAAACAAATAGGCTGCACTAGCGCGAGTATTGGATGAGGCGTGTTGGAGTCTCCCTGACTTCGACATGCAGGCAGAAGAAGAACCAGAGAAAATAATCGTCAAGCTAAAAGACTATGCACAACAGTCTCAAAGCATGTTGAAGAAGATGAAAGCAGAACATGAGGCTCAGATTGTGGAGATTCAACTTCGCATCATTCCTGAGAGTCCACTAGAGGTCAGGGAACAGCATCGCAGAGATATTCAGGCCTCCGCAACAAAGATCTTAGATCTTGTGAGTAGTGAAGCAAAGATGCTAGATGAAAGTGTCGAGGCCTAGGCGAACTTGCAAGACAACCCAAAGGTGGAAAAGCTGCAAGAAACCATCAAGCAGCGACAGACAGAGCTGGATGCAGTGAAGGCAGAGATTAAGACATTGCCTCCTATGAAAAAGATGCTGAAGGTAAAGCACAGCAATGAGCTCTAGCAAGAGATTGAGGCTTGCAGAAGGAAAGAAACATTGTTGGTGAACTCTATGCAGCCCCTTCTTAGCGAGGCCTTGGAGTTGAGCACTGCTGCAGACAACCAACTCAAAATTCTGAAGGAGTATGATGCATTTGCACAGGAAAAGGCCAGCGAAGCATCAGCAGCAACATTGTAGGAGATAGTGGAGAAGGAGCAAGCAGCTGAAGATATCATACGCAGCCTCAACAAGCAGTTTACTATCTTCACCAACAATATTCTCCCACCAGACAAGCAGCAGAGTGTCCCGGGACGGGACACTGGTGAGTCTTAGGGGCCTGTTGGGGCTCGGACCTTGTAAGTCCTTAATTTTGGCAACTCCATGGTTTTGGTACGAATCTTGTAAGCGGAGTTGCGGTCCAAAATAGTCTTAGGGGTTTCGGGGTTGGGTCGAAGCCCCTCTTTTTGTAAATAACCGAGGGTTTAAACCCATGGTTTTTGGGTGCCCATGGTTTAAGCCCATGGTATTGTAATAGTGCACTTGTATAAATAGGCACTTATGTAAAGGAGTCAGGTTAGGCTTTTCAAGGTTTTATTATCATGATAATTTGATGTGAAGAGACTAGGACCTATTTTAGGGTTTTAAGGTTAAGTTCCAGCTGTGTGCGTGGACGACCTCTGCAGCTGAGTGCGCAGAGGGTTTTTAGGGTTTAAGAAGAAGGGTCAAGTCCCAGCTAAGTGTGTGGACAACCTCTACAGCTGAGTGCGCAGAGGGTTTTGTAAGAAATATTCTGCAGCTGAGTGCACAGCTTTGGGTGACTGAGAAGATCTGCAGCTGAGTGCGCAGATCAGAACTGTGTGTTTGTAAAGAGTTGAATATAAACGCAGTTCTGTGTTTGTAAATGAAGCTATTTAAGTGAATGTCGAAGCTCTGTGTTGCATGATTATTAGTTTTTAAGGCTAAAGGTATAGTAATATCCCTCTTTTGCCTATAGAAACCTGATTCTGCGGCACCCCATAGCTGTTTCGGGTGAGACTGCAACCTGTTCGTAGGCTGTTGCCGAAAAGGCCAACACTATGGGTCTTTTTGTTGGTGCGAAGATAAAAGTATAAGAACCCGGGTATTCCCTAAGCACCAACAGTAGGAAGGCAATCTCAAGGTAACAACAGAACCACTTTAGAAAAGAAAACTGGATTTTTTCCTTCCAGAGAGGGGTCTCTTACTGATTTTTTAACTAAGGCAGATGTGTAAATAAAATAAAGATTCAGATTGTATTGTTGGTTGAAATAGGGAAAGTAAAAATTGGGCTATGGAGTCAAAATATATAATTATGAATCACAATTTTGTTTGCATAGGAACTTCAACAAAGGCAAGATAGCTATTCAGTTATAGTCAAAAAGTTGATTCTCTGGTGACAAGAAAGAAACAAGAACAATCCATTAATATAGAGCACCATAAGATGAATTCTGAATTAATTTTCGTTGAAAGGTTTGTGGATATCTGAAATAATAGCCATAGCATATACTTATATGAATTTTGAACCATTAAACACTCATTTCATACATGAAGGAATACATAATGGAAGGTAAAACAGGAAAACATTCACAAAGAAGGGAAAGTACATAATATAACCAGAAATAACATATGAATCTTTGATAAAAGGCCATCATTCAGTTCTGCAATTTTATTAAAGATAAGTCTCAAAATACATAACTCAAAATATCATGGGTTCCAACCCTTTTCCATACAACTTAGAGGTTCTTATACAATTGCTCCATGAGCTGAAAATATAACTAACTGCTAAAAATAGGAATAATTGCCTTTACATGTGTCAATAGACACTTATGAACTACTAGCATCTTATAGAAAATAAACTACTGCCTAATAACTTTTCTTTAGCATTCAAATCTCCACAATCTTGATGCCATTCAATTGTGCAAGGTGTACTTAGTCCTCACGAACGTTTCTACTATTTTCCATTGGTCTTCACATCTCCTTTTCCAGCACACACAATTATATATGATCCTTGTAGGAATAATTCTATAAATGAGCACATGCCTCTTTGAAGGAAAATAATATTTTGAACTCATCAGCCATCCACCAACCAACTTGTCAATAATCATTTTTTAGGACAACAATTGGTTCATATCATCGAAATTAGCGTGATCCAACTTGCGCTGAATCAATTTCTCCTGATACTCTTTTCAATTCAGCATTGCTCCTTTTTCTTCCCAAAATAATGGGAGTCCTTTCTTAAATAAGGGATCAAACATAACCCTGAAAAGCTTCAGCTGATGCGTCATGATATCAATTTTGGCTTGGACTGTGTCTAAATGATCGGATATTTATTCACAACCTTTCTGGCCCAGGTTATAATTGATATTATTTCCTTCATATTTTCCTTCTTCAAATCATCTTCTATCAACTCATTCAAAAATTTGATGGCATTGTTGGCATAGTCATATGGATTCTTATTCAATTTCTCCATGGCTACTGTCACACTTTCCTAGATAACTGAATCACCACCTCTTTATCCAATACAAAATCAAGATAAGCTCTTAATTTGCTTGCTTCTTCTATGATTGAATCCCAAATGATATGATTTTCCCCCTGTACTGGTAATTGACCTGTTTCCTGCTTCATTAATTTATCATTTTTGGCTTGCAATTCCTGGCATTTGGCCTCCCAAGCTTGAGATTTGGATTCCCATTTTTTTCTCTCTTTTTCGCTTTGCAATGCTAGGTTTTCCGGGATTTTATTTTTATTTTTCAGTTCAGTTAGCTGTCAAACTTTTAGACTAACTTGTGACATAGCCTGGACAATTGTTTTTTCACTGGATTCAGCTGTAGGAGGAATAATTCTCAATTCTAATTCTTTAATTTTTTTTTCACTGGATTCAGTTGTAGGAGGAATAATTCTCAATTCTAATTCTTTCTCCTTATCTTGTAACTCTTTTTCTTTCTCATGTAGTTTCTTTTCCAATTCATCAAATTTTCCTTTCATAGTCTTCTCACTCTCTACCATCAGAGCCATGTCTTTCTGCCACTATTTCTCTTTTTCGGCAAATTTTAATAAGTTAGCTTTGCAATAAGTCAACTCTCTACTCGACCACTCTTTTTCCTTTTCAAGTTCAAGTAATTGAGATGCATGTATCAGTTGTGTAGAAGGAATCTTCAATTTCTTTTTCAATAGTTGAATAACATTCTCCTTTTCATTCAGAAAATTTTGAATCCTTGCCCCTTTATCTACCTGGCCTTTAGCAACTAGCAAATCCATATGCAGTTTCTTTATTTGTGCTTGGTGGGCTTTGTTCTCCACCTTGTCTTGCCTCAATTGATTCTCAATTCTGCTTTTACTAGTTAGCAACTTTGACAATTTTAATGTATCTTTCAATAGATCAGTAAAGACAATATCCCATGTTTGCTTGTGCAGATGTATAATGTCAAAGATGGGGATGTTTTCCAAATCCATATTCATTTCAGCAACCTTGTTATTGGTTGCTAAATCTAGGTTCAAAGTATTCTGGAAATAGTCTCTAACAACCATAAGAGACACATCTTGATTAGAAATTTTCCTTACTTCTGAATATAACTTCAAAGTTTCCTCTGAAGTTATATCTTTGGTTTCTTTGTATTTCTCCAAAAATTCGATCTTGTTTTTAAAATGAGATGTGGAATCAGTTGATGTATCAGTAAATGCATATTCCTTCACCTCAAAGGCAGGCCCTGTTGCTTTCATATTTTTCTTACCTCTTCTTTCTTATGTATTCTGGACAAGTTGTCCTTCTATTTCAACTTTTTGATTCTTAGGAGTTCTAGCAGTGTCCTCCTCTTCTATATCAATGGCATCTAAAAAATCTCTTTTGTTGGTATTTTCTGAGCAACCGGCTAAGGGTGTGACTTTTTCAACAGTTAAGACCAAATTGTAAGTGCCGGGATTTAATGAAGTAATTTATTTAACAGAATAATTTGAATCTTCTTTCATATTAGTATCCTTCTGAGCTTCTTGAGGATAATTAGGCCAATTTGCATTCTCTGCTAATCCAGCAATCTCCTCATGCTCAAAAGGATTTCTTTTTAGAGCATGTATTCTATTTGAAATAACTTGACGGGGGTCATAATTAACAACAAGTTCTGTCAAAAATCCCATTTCCTTTAGTAAACTCTCCATTATTGGTAGGGAAGATTTTCTTTTTTATTTGATTTTAGTGGACTTCTTGAAATTTAAGAAATGTTTAGTCTCCACTATTAAATTTTTCCTAATAAATTCCATTGAGAACACTCTAGGAGCCAAGAAGGAAGGAAACAAATAAGGTGGATGAACAAAGCCATATAACCTAATTATTGTCCCTTTCTCAAATAGGAACTAATCACCTATCCTTTTCTCTATAGAAAGATGCAATATATTTTTCATTTCTGTAAGTACCCTAGGCATCTTTTTTTGAAAAATAGTTGTATACACTCCTAACATGAGGAAGTTCATAAACTTAGTGTAATCTTTGTTCATTTCCTCAGTAAGTACTATCTCTGGAAGCTGCAAATTTTCCTCATTGAATGAAAGAAACATCATTAGTAAGTAGGACTGAAATCTGAAAGCCTTGGTCTTGTGGAAATCCATTAACTGAGAATGAATGTTCTCAGCTAATAATTCATCTAATTTAAGGCATGAAATTTATATTAACTAATTGGACTCCACTGGACAAGTACTTGGAACAAACAATAGACTCCTAAGGGGCTCAATGATATACTTGTCCATGTCTAAACCTAAAAACTGACTCAACGGGGTTACAGTGCAATGGGTCTCTTCAGTGAAAAGGTTGGCATCAACTGGAAATGGTTGGTCTAATAGCTCGACATCTGGTTTGAAACATTTCTTAAATAATTGTTGTTTTTTCTCTATTACTTACTCTATAAAGCATTGAACTATAGAATCCTCATTGTAATCCTAAGATTTCAAGGTGAATTCATCAAGGACTAATTGGGTATTTCTAATGACAAGAGAACTGACTGGTCAAAGGATTTTTGAATTAGTAGTATCCATAATCGCTCTTTTAGAGGAAGAATAATTAAGGGCACACCATTCAACAAACTCATGTAATTTCAAGGTTTGGTCGGTAGTGAAAAAGTGGAAATAATATTGGTAAACTTTATGAATATCAGTTCCTTGGTCCTTAAGCAGTTTTAGCTTCTTCTTAACAGTATCAATAGGTCCATTTAGTAAAATAGTGTCAAAAACCTCTGCATATCTATCTTCAAACAATTCTTCAGCTTTTTGATATTCTAGGTTTTGCGCCTCTACATTCTCAACTTGAGCCATTTTAAATATTTCCAAAGGATACTAAGGCCTAGCTAATGTATTGACAAGTGGCCAAAGGACGCTACGTGAGTTGGCTGCTCCCGCACAGTCTTCAGCTTTCGTTTTCCAATGCAGGAGAATAAAATAATACCCTACTTCCACGTGTAAAGTATTTTTATATTTCTTTATATCCATATCAGTCGTGCACCTTCTATAGTAGAAACAATTCTCAACCCTCCATCCTGCATGATTGATTATGTGTCGTCGATCCTTTGGCCAACTTAATCCTCTATTTCCCTCCATTGTAATGCTACCCACCTTATCTTTCCTGTAGATCTCAATTTCAATTGAATTTCATCCATTGATCGGGATACGGATATTTTTAAACCATTGATGTTCATCCATCTTAATATATTTCATGGATTTCCTTATATGCTCAAAGTGAGCATGTTCCCATTGTGAAATTATTTTAGACCATGTATCCTTCCCATATATAATCCACATCATTCATTTTCTATACCTTTATCTCCATTTCACATGTCCATAAATTTCTTTCTTTCTTGCACCTTCTCCCTGTGAAATCGCTGTTAACTGTAGATCTACATCTGCATGAATCCTCACCTTTTATTCTATCTCCCTTTAAATTCATTTTGCAGCTTCTGTCTTTCTACCTTTCCTTGCATCTGTTTGTTTCGAAATGATCTCCAACCGTAGATCTTGATATACCATGTATCTGAATCGTTCAATGGTGTGGACCCTACCCAATTTTGAAATCCTCGAACATGATTTATCCCTTGCTTTTTCTCATTGCAAAATTATCTTGGACCGTAGATCAAAAATCCATTAAGACATTTTTCGTTCAAACCCGTTGGTCCGACCCGATTTCGCAGCTCCAAAAGTTTTATTCTTTCATGCACGTTGTGGTTACAAAATGCATTCCCACCGTAGATCTATTTTGGTCAATATCACAACCATTGGAATATGCAGGTCCTACAAGATTTCCCAAATTGAAAAATCTACTTACCCTGCGCTAGTTTTCACCGTGAAATGAATCTCTGACACAGATATTCAACATTGATTGATATTCACCGTTGAAACAAGTGGCGCTTACAAGATTTCGCAATCATAAAAATTTCAATTCTCCATGCATGTTGTTGTTGCAAAATCCAATCCCATCGTTGATCTCCAACATCATCAGATCTCAACCGTTAACACATGAGAAGTGTAAAATATTTTGCAATCCTCCTTAATTTATTTATCCTTGCATGTCCGCTTAGCGAAATCTTTATCCTTTGTCAATCTACTTTCATATGTTCATCCAATGACTGATCCTGACTGAAAATTAACCGTATTCCACCAATATCAAATTCTTTTACCTCAAGCATCTTTCCTTGGCGAAATCATCTGTAGCCATTGATTTTCTCCGCTATGCATCCAGGCCCTCCATTCCTGTCACCATATAACCTCAAGAATATTTTATTTTAGGTGTATTTACAAGGTTTAAATTAGGATTTTCAGTAATTTCTCACTCCATAGAAACGAACAAACCACTTGCAACATCTAGAGAACCTATCAACACCCTTCAAGGTCCTATGATATGGAAACTTTTCAGTCATTCCTCTTTATTTCATACGCCTAAGCCCCTCCAACTACTTAGCTCAAAATACTTCTAACAAATGGATCCAATTGGGGATGTTATCCTCCCTGCGAGGTAGCAAAGAACCCCGTAGACAGGTGCTTGATCCATTGGTTTTTCCCAATCCTTCCACACCTTTAAATTATGTTTTTTATTTTTTATTTTTTTGTACTTAAAAAAATAAAATGAAGAATTAAAGAAACATGACTACCCCTCCATAGCTTAGGGCCTTCTTTGCGGGATTCAAATCCTTTGGATCTCTATTTGTACTGAAAAAAGTAAATAAATATACATATCTATAGTACAAAAATTACCTCCTTTTCTCATGACAAGTAATTCTTTAAAAATATTCCATTGGTTGGGCCTCCCTTCAATTGAGACCCATCCCAATGCTGTAAATGAATAAATTTTCACCTCTATATATTGCAATGATATATGGACCTACCCACATGTGATCAACCTTACCATGATTTTCTTCCCTATGAGCATCCCATTTCAAAACCAAATCGTCAATATGGAATCGCTCTTCCTTGACCTTCCTATCAAAAGTGTTCTTCATCTTTTCTTGATGTATTTTCACTTTATCATAGCCTTTTTCCCTCATCTCATTCAGCTCTATGATTTAATTTATTCTTCTTTTCATGTGATTTGGTTCATCCTCCTACTCCTGCAACAATTTCATGACTGGTACTCCCAAATATACTGGAAAAACAACTTCATCCCTGTACACTAACTAGAATGGTGACATCCCAATTTCCCTTTTTGTGTTGATTCTGTCATCCCACAAAGAATATTTCATCTTTGTATGCCAAGCCCTTTTGTTCTCCTCTAACAATTTCTGGATTATTCTTACCAGACTCTTGTTATAAGACTCGGCTAGTCCATTACCCTGTGGATAGCAAGAAGTAGAATGATTAAGACTGATATGATACTTATAACAGAAACTAGTCATCTTCTTAGATTTGAAAGCAGCTCCATTATTAGTCACAGTCCTCCTAGGACAACCAAATCTAGCCAAAAAATTGTTCTCAAGAAAATCCATAATCATTGTATCTATAGCTCTCCTTGTAGGTATTGCTTCAATCCATTTGCTGAAGTAGTCTGCTGCTGTCAATATCCATCTATGTTGGCTTAAAGAATTGGGATTTATTTCTCCAATGAAATCTAATCCCCACTGCTGAAAAGGTGCCTCTACTGAGATTGGATTAAGAGGAAGTGGAGAAATTTTCCTCTTACCATCAAAAACCTGGTATTGGTGGCATCTAGTGGTCTCCTTATAAACATCAAAAAATATTGAGGTCCAGTAAAAACCATCTCTCAAAATTTTATTTGTTGTCACCTTCCATGAATGATGCCCTCCACAATATCCTTTGTGAAACTCCTTCATTGTCTGTTGGGATTCATTCTCCAAAAGGAAATTAAATAGCACACCACCAAGATCCTTCCAATATAGGTATTGATTTGGAATACAAAAATTAGAAGATTTCAACTTCACGGACCTTGCTCTTGTTTTGCTTAATCCTGTAGGAGCTTGTAGATTTTGCAAAACATACACAATATCATAATACCATGGAGACATAGAAAAATCAGGAATTACATGTATCCCTGTATCAAGTTGGTTTGAGTGGCTGGTCAAAAAATTGAGTTGTAAGGATTCACAATTAGAGTCTGTCATCATTTTTTCAAGTCCCTGTCCCTTAATTATCTTGGTAGGATTGATTTCAATATCATACTCCAATAATACAACAATCCATTTTTCTCTTTTCCCTTCCAAATCTGGTTGTGTAAGAATACTCTTCACCACATTACTTGGAACATAAGCAATAATATGTGAATGAACAACATAAACTATAAATTCCTTCAAGGATTTTACTAGAGCATATGCTTTCTTTTCCATGATATCATATTTCAATTCTCCATCCCTTAATGCCTTGCTGAAGAAAGGTATGGGTTGTTTAGCATTCTAATTGTTCTTCTGTAACAAAACTCCAGCAATAGTATGTTCTGATGCATAATAAAAAATTACAAAATATTTACTGAAATATAGACTTAACGAAACTAGATCTTCCGTAATATCTTGTTTAATATCTCTGAAATATTTCCTTGTGTCTACTGGCCACTTTATCTTGTTCTCCTTCTTCGGCATATTTATAATATTCCTCAATATTTCAGCAAAACTAGGAATGAGCCTCCTCAACTAAATTTACCTGACCAATGAATGATTGTACTTCATTTTACTCCTTGGCTCCTCAACCTTTAGAATTGCACTGACTCTTACTAGATCTATTTTTATACCATCCTTTGAAATAATATTCCCTAACAATTTTCCTTCCTCTAATGCAAAATTAGATTTTCTAGGATTTAATGATATAGCATATTTCCTACATTTCATAAAAACTTTCTCCGATTTCTTGATATTTTCCTTGTCATATTTATATTACATGGTGATATCATCCATATAAACTACCACAAACTTGTCTTTCTCCTTTGTGAAAGCAATGTCCATAGCACACTGAAAAGTAGCTCCTGCATTCATCAGACCAAAGGGAAATTTGGTATACATGAATGTACTCCATGCTGTGGTAAATGCAGCATTTTCTTGGTCCTCGGTAACTACTTTGATCTGGTTATAGCCTGAGAAACCATCCATAGTAAAAATCCTTTCATATCCCACCACTTTTTGCATAATATGATCCATATTTGGTAATGGGTAGTTGTCCTTCAATGAGACTTTGTTAATATTTCTAAAATCTACACAAAGTCTATTTTCACCATTTTTCTTCCTTACAGGTACTAAATCAGCCACCCATTTTGAAAACCTCAGAGTTACAATAATCTTTACATTGAATAACTTTTTAATCTCTTTCTCTATTACAGGAAGCAACATTGGTTTTATTCTTCTCAATTTTTGTCTAAAGGGTTTTTCACCAGGATTGATTGGAATGATATGTTGTATGATAGAAGTATCATACTCTTTAATATATTCATAACTCCAGGCAAACACATCAGTGTATTTCTTCATAAAATTGATATAATCTTTTTTTCTTTAACATGCAAACTCTTTGACATTTTTATGATCCATGGAGTTTCTTTAGTACCAATATTTTTGTCTTCGATGACATTATCAGCAGGTTTCACTTTTGGATCTTTCGCAACATCATTCTGGTCAAAAAAATTCTCTAAGGGAATCAAACCTCTTGGGATAAAATTTCTCTTCAACTGGATTATGTATTCCCCCCCTAGTATCTTTTTTCAATTTTTTATTTTCATCTTGTTCATCATCTTAGAAGGTCTCTAAATTTACATTTTTTGTGTCAATCTAGGTATTTACAAATTCATCAGACATTTCCAAAAATCTTTTTATTTGTAGATCATCATTAAAAACTTGCCAATATTTGGAATTGTCTGGTATGGAGGGTCTATTTACAATTTTGACTTTATATGTTTCTAAGAATGGATGGTAGTTTCGAATTTACCAACAGCCACAGCCAAAGAATCAGCCACTCCATTTTCTCTTCTGGGAATTACTCTGATTTTATGTTCTCTAAAGTAGTTACCAAACATATTCCATACCTCATTTTTGTAAGCCCTCATCCTGGGATGATTTGTTTGATAACTGGTATTCACTTGGTTTACTACAAGTTCAGAATCCCCAAATACCTCTATCTTTTTTTCTCCCGCCTCCTTCAAAGCATTCAAACCAAGTAGCAGAGCTGCATACTCAACCACGTTATCTATACATTCAAAAGTCAATTTATATGAGATAGCTTTGAAATATTTGATTGGAGAAATTATGAGCACGCCGCCACCAGCACCAATTTTACTTATAGACCCATCAAAGTACATAGTCCATAAACCTTCTTCATTCTTCTTTTTGTCTAAATATTCCTGTCTTTTTGCAAACTCTGTATGTTCTTTAAACTCTATTTGTCCAGGAATTTCAGGATCAGACTAAGGGCCATCATTAAAAAATATAGAATACCCTGGGCCATTGTCAACAACATAAATAGGATGGTTCTCAGGTTTATCTCTAATGTCGACCACATAAGCCAATTTCTTCTATCCATACAATCTTTTGTTCCCTCCAAATAAAGGAATGGTGGCATATGTCATATCCATTTGCAAAGTTCCCTTCAATTTTTATGTCCAAGATATTGACAACAAAATGACAAAATTGGGAGGAATATCAGCTACCACAACATCCATAACAATACTTTTTGTTGGAATTTGTGTAAGGATCACCACCATATCTTTTATTAACCCCAAACATATCACTTTTCTAGAATCAAAATAATACAGGTCTTTGTAAGGCCTTGTAATCTCCAACCCCAAACCATCCACCACCACCTTTGGCATAAGATTATGAGATGCACCTGAATTGAACAAAGCATTGTGAAATATCATGTCATGTATATTGAGACTCAAATAAAAAGGAGGAACATCCTCATCCTCTATTTCTTCAATTTTGGGCCCTAGGACACTAGTGGGGTAATCTTCTGTCACTTCTAAAATGTCTGGTTGATTTTCACCTTGATTTTTAACCATTATTGTAATTTTTTTCCTGTATTTATTGTTCCTCAAGAGTTCATTAAAGGGAATATAGAGCTTTCTCTTTTACAATTCAGACTGTAAATTGAAAGATGGAATTGGTTTTTCTACAACAATCTGTACTAGTTGCTTGTTTTCTTTTGACTTTTGTTCTTTATTCTCAGAATTTTTATGTACATTGGTATATTTTTCTTTTCTTTTTTCTTGATTTTGTTTACCAGTAGAAGGATGATTTTGATTTGGCCTTCCTTTATTTATCATTACATCTCTGCTTCTCAACTTTTGTTTCTTCTGAACATCATCAATGGAATTTTGATATCCTCTAAGAAACTACTTTGAATCCATCACTGAAATACTACTTTCATCATCATGATCAAACATGGTATCCTCCTCCTCAGTGAGATATATCTCAGCATTAATATCAACAAAGTGATGAATGTGATGGTCCATTGGATCTTCTTCTTCTTTCCCTTCGTCCACCAAATTCTTTGGAAATGGTGGTGTAATTTGCTGATCATCAGGATTCCTTTGGTTTCTTGGAGGAGGAGGTGGTCTCCTAAAACTGGGATTTATGATTTGATTTTCATGCTTCTCTCTGTTTGGTGGTCTATTATCTAGAGCCAGCCTATCCATTAATCTCTCCATAGTCTTCATCATTGTCTCAAATTTGGAATCATTTGAAGAAGAAGAAGAAGTAGATGGTTGATTTTCTTGTATCCTCATATCTACCTCTACTCTATTTTTTAGTTTTCATGAAGCTGTTAAATTTTCCTCTACTTCTAGTGCATCATTGAACATAGCAGGAAAACTAGAAGACTTTATTTCTCTTAACAACAATGAAAAATCACTTTCAAAAGCATCTGCATTATGTATTTTTGCAGCACCTACCAAGGGTTTAATGTAAGCTGGAATAGAATTATATACCCTCATAAACCTGCTAGAAAACTCATGCACAGATTCAAAGTTCCCTTTCTTTAAATTTTTATATTGCGATAATATTTGTAATGGGATATTTGTTTCTTCCTGCCTATCCAAAAATAGTGTTTGAAACGCTTCAAAGGTGGGGATAGATCGTGCTGGTAAGTCCTTGAACAACCATTTTTCCTCTCAAAACAAACTCTGATCCAACAGTCTCATATTTACATTATCATGATCAACCTCCTCCAGGTCAATGAAATCCTCAAACCTGTCCATATGTTTCCTTGTTGTAAAGTTTTCCTCCCCATCATATAAAGAAATTCTCTATGAGTAGTTTAAAGGAAGGTCATGCAAAATAGCTAGAAAAGCCAAGGGTGAAAACCTGGCATCCATTTTTCTGGGTGGATTTGGTACAACAGGTGGATTTTTCAATACAGGAGGTTTATGAGGAGAACTCTGAACAAGACTTGAAATATGTTGCTGGTGAGTTTGGAAAAGAGGACTACTTTCTTCAAATTTTACAGGGTTTTGTAAATTCTACCACAGGGAATCTAAGAGATAAGACTCAAGTCTTTTTGGATTAATATTTGTCTGTTTTAAATCTGAATCTAATTTAGATCTTAGCAAAGGATTTCCAATATTTTTTTTTCTGAATCAAAATTTTTTTTTCTGAGACCTTTCGGTTTGAGAAGTTGTAGCTTTATTTTTTCCAATCCTATGTCTAAACAAACTTTCTGGGTTTTCCACGCTTTCTAAAATTTCAGTATTAGGATTACCTCGTGTGTGTGATCTCCTAGAAGGTAGGATGCCTTCTGAAATCTTGATTAAAATGAATGTCAAGTCATCAGGGAAAATGCACAACCTTATTCAAATGTAGAAATCTCTATTTTCCAACTGAAATCCCTTTCTTATTGGAATCTTGGAGTCTGTGTCATCTTTCCCAATGCTGATTTGAACTCCCATTCACCTGAAACGATGCCAAATTGTTATCACTAAAAATTTACCTCATGTTGTAGGAATACAATCTCAAGGTATTAGTGGACCCACTTTAGGAAAGAAACTTTAGAATATTTCTTTCCAGAGAGGGATCTCTCACTGATTGTTTAACAAGGCCAGATGTGCAAATAAAATAAAGATTCATATTGTCTTGTTGGTTGAAATAGGGCAAGTAAACATTTTCCTATGGAGTCAAAATATTTAATTATGAATCACAAGGTTGTTTTCATAGGAACTTTAATAAAGGCAAGATAGCTATTCAGTTATAGTCAAAAAGTTGATTCTCTAGTCATAAGAAATAAACAAGAATAGTCAATCAATACAGAGCACCATAAGATGAATTATGAATTAATTTTAGTTGAAAGGTTTGTGGATATCTATAATAATAGCCATATCATATACATATATGAATTCTAAACCATTAAACACTCATTTCAGACATGAAGGAATACATAATGGAAGGTAAAATAGGAAAACATTCACAAAGAAGGGATAGTACAAACTATAACCAGAAATATAACATGAATCTTTTAGAAAAGGCCAACATTTGGCTCTGCAATTTTATTAAAGATAATTCTCAAAATACATAAGCCAAAATCTCATGGGTTCCAACCCTTTTTCCATACAACTTAGAGGTTCTTATACAATTGCTACATGACCTGAAAATATAACTAACTGCTAAAAATAGGCATAACTTCATTTACATGTGTCGATCGACACTTATGAACTACTAACAACTTCTAGAAAATAAACTACTGCCTAATAAATTTTCTTCAACATTAAAATATTCACAATCTTCATGTCTTCAATCATGCAAGGTGTACTTAGTCCTCCGAACCTTTCTACTATTCTCCATTGGCTTGCAGATGGAAGCTCTAAAGTGGACATCTCCTTGCCAGCACACACAATTCTATATGGTCCCTGTAGGAATAATTTTGTAAATGAGCACATGCCTCTTTGAAGGCAAAAAAAAAATTCGAACTCATCATCTAGCTTGTCAACAATCATTTTTCCATAAAACAATTGGTTCATATCAACGAAATTAGCGTGATCCAACCTACATTGAATCAATTTATCCTGGTATTATTTCTTAGTTGGCATTGCTCCTTTTTCTTCCCAAAATAATGGGAGTCCTTTCTTAAATAAGGAATCAAACATATCCCTGAAAAGCTTCAGTTGTTGTTTCATGACAATTTTGGCCTGGAATGTGTCTAAATGATGATAGTTATTCACTACCTTTCTGGCCCACATTATACTTGATATTATGTCCTTGATGTTTTCCTTCTTCAACTCATCTTTTGTTAACCCATTCAAAAATTTGATGGCGTCGTTGGCATAGTCAATTGGCCTCTTATTCAGTTTCTCCATGGCTCCTATCACACTTTGCCTACATGACTGGGTCACCACCTTTTTATCCAACACAAAATCAAGATAAGGTCTTAATTTCTTACTTCTTCTATGATGGTATCCCAAATGATTTGTTTTCCCCCCTGTACTGGTAATTGAACTGTTTCCTGCTTCATTAATTTATAATTTTTGGTTTTCCATTCTTGGCATTTGGCCTCCCAAGCTTGAGATTTGGCTTCCCAAGTTTTTCTCTCTTGTTCCCTTTGCAATCTCAGGTTTTCCAGGTTTTTATTTTGATTTTTCAATCCAGTTAGCTATAAATATTTTAGGCTAACTTGTGACATAGCCTGGACAATTTTTTTTCACTTGATTTAGCTGTAGGAGGAATAATTCACAATTCTAATTCTTTCTCCTTGTCATGTAACTCTTTTTCTTTCTCATGTAGTTTCTTTTCTGTTTCATCAAATTTTCCTTTCATAGTATTCTCACTCTCTACCATCAGAGCCATGTCTTTCTGCCACTATTTCTCCTTTTCAGCAAATTTTAATAATTTAGCTTTGGAATTAGTCAACTCACTACTCAAACTCTCTTTTTCCTTCTCAAGTTCAGTTAATTCAGATGCCTATATCACCTATGTAAAAGGTATCTTCAATTAATTTTTCAATAGTTGAATAGAATTCTCATTTTCATTCAACAACTTCTGTATCCCTTCCCCTTTATCTTCTTGGCCTTCAACAGCCAGCAAATCCATCTGTAGTTTCTTTATTTGTGCTTGGTGGGCTTTGTTCTCCACCTTTTCCTTCCTTAATTGATTCTCAATTCTACTTTTACTGGTTTGCAACTTTGACAATTTTATCGTAGCTTTCAATAAATCAGTAAAGAGAATATCCCCTATTTGTTTGTGTAGATGTATCATGTCAAGGATGGGGATGTTTTCCAAATCCATATTCATTTTGGAAACCTTCTTCTTGGTAGCTAAAGCCAGGTTGAAAGTGTTCTGAGAATGGTCTTTGATAGCAATAAGAGACACATCTTGATTAGAAATTTTCCTTACTTCTGAATATAACTTCAAAGTTTCCTTTGAAGGTTATATCTTTGGTTTCTTTGTATTTATCCAACAATTCTATCATGTTTTTAAACAGAGATGTAGAATCGACTGGTGTATCAGCAAATGCATATTCCTTCATCTCAAAGGTAGGTCATGTTACTTTCATATTTTTCTTACCTCTGCTTTCTTCTGTAGTCTGGAACAGTTGTCCTTATGTTTCAACTCTTTGTTTCTTAGGAGTTCTAGCAGTTTCCTCCTCTGTTGTATCCATGGCATGTGAAAAATCTCTTTTGTTGGTATTTTTTGAGCAACTGGCTAAGGGTGTGACCTTTTCAGCAGTTAAGACCAAATTGGAAGTGTCAGGATTTAATGAAGTAATTTTTTTAACAAAAGAATTTGAATCTTCTTGCATATCAGTATCCTTTTGAGCTTAATGAGGATAATTGGGCCAATTTGAAGCCTTTTCTAATCCATCAATATTCTCATGCTCAAAAGGTTTTTTTTTTCAGATCCTATCTTCTATTTGAAATAACTTGGTGGGGGTCATAATTAACAACAGGTTCTGTCAAAAATCCCATTTCCATTAGTAAACTCTCGGTCATTGGAATGGCACCTTTGTTTTTTATGATAAATGGACCTACATCTGGTGGATATTGATTTTAGTGGACTTCTTAAAATTTAATAAATGTTCAGTCTCCACTATTAACTTTTTTCTAATAAATTCCATTGAGAACACTCTAGGAGAAAAGAAGGTAGGAGACAAATAAGGTGGATGAACAAATCCATATAACCTAATTACTATCCCTTGATCAAACAGGAACCAATCACCTATCCTTTTCTCTATAGAAAGATTCAATATATTTCTCATTTCTGGTAGTACCCTAGGAAGCTTCTTTTGAAAAATAGTAGTATACACTTCTAACATGAGGAAGTTTATAAACTTAGTGTAATCTTTGTTCATTTCCTCAGTAAGTACCATCTCTGGCAGTTGCAAAATTTCCTCATTGAATGAAAGAACATTTCAAGAAGTAGGACTGAAATCTGAAAGTCTTGGTGTAATGGAAATCCATTAACTAAGAATGAATGTTCTCGGGTAAGAATTCATCAAATTTAAGGCATGAAATTTGTATTGACTGACTGGACTCTTCGGACTCAACTGGACAAGTACTTAGAACAAACAATAGACCCATAAGGGGATTAGTGATACACTTGTCCGTATCTAAAACTAAAAACTGACTCAACAGGGTTACATTGAACTGAGTTACTTCATTGAAAAGGCTGGCATCAACTAAAAATGCTTAGTTTAATAGCTCGACATTTGGTTTGAAACATTTCTAAAATAACTCATGTTTTTTCTCTATTACAGACTCTCTAAAGCATTGAACTATAGACACCTCATTGTAATCCTTAGATTTCAGGGTGGATTCATTAGAGTGTAATAGGGTTTTTCTAATGACAAGAGAACTAACTGGGAAAAGGATTTTTGAATTATTAGTATCCCTAATCACTCTTTCAGAGGAAGAATAATTAAGGGCACACCATTCAAAAAACGCGGGGCAGTTCAGGGTAGTGAAAAAGTGGAAATAAGGTTGGTAAAATTTATGAATATCGGTTTCTTGGTCCTTAACCAGTTTTGGCTTCTTCTTAATAGTATCAATAGGTCCATTGACTAAAATAGTGGAAAAAACCTTTGCATCTCTATCTTCAAACAATTCTTCAACTTTTTGATATTCTAGGATTTGGGCCTCTACATTCTCAACTCGAGCCATTTTAAATAGATCTAGAGGATACAAAGGCCTACCTAATTTATTAACAAGTGGCCAAAGGATGCGCATGAGTTGGAGCTTTTGCACAATCTTCAGTTTTCGTTTTCCAATGCAAGAGAATAAAATAATACCCTAATTCCACATGCAAAGTATTTTATATTTCTTTATATCCATATCAGCCATGCACCTTCTATAGTAGAAACAGTTCTCATCCCTCCATCCTGTATGATTTATTACATTTCGTCAATCATTTTTCCAACTTAATCCTCTATTTCCCTCCATTGCAACACTACCCACGTTATCTTTCCTGCAGATCTCAATTTCCAATTGAATTTCATCCATTGATTGGGATACGGATCTTTTTAAGCCATTGATCTTCATCCATCTTCATCTATTTCATGGATTTCCTTCTCTGCTTAGAGTGAGCATGTTCCCATTGTGAAATGATTTTAGACCATATATCTTTCCCACACTAGTACAAAATGAGAAATTAATGACTAAAATCAGGCTATAAACGACTATTTTTTAGTCGGCTACTAATAGTAGCTAATGTCCACTATCTTATAGCTAGTCATATTTCACTTAGTCATTAATAGCTTGACTAATTAGTGATTGATTTATTCATTGATTTAGTCATTGATAGTCAATGATTTAGTCATTGATTTAGTCACGGATTTAGTCATTGATTTAGTCACTGATTTAGCCACTAATTGCAACAATTAATGACCAAATATACGACTAAATAAACTACCAGATGATAATTAATGACTAAGCTAAATACGACTAAGATACAGAAAATTAACTACTAATAGTCGTATATATGTGAATTTAGTCATTTTTGTAGTCACAAATTTATGATAGAGCACGAAGGAATCAAACCACCAACCTCCTGCCTATAATTAGGCAGGCACTCTACCATTGAGCTAGAACCCTTTAAGAATTTGTTATTGCTTGAAAATAATGATATTCAAACAAATTTATGATATATAGAAATCTACAAACTACATAATTATTACTATTACAACTTACCATTAACTAGTACTTATGATAAACTAATTCTAGAGAGCTATGTACAATTTTCCCTATCTGGCATATCCATTCATGTTACCAGAGAGAACGGAATACCTCTGTGATGGATGTGATACCAATTAAGCCAGCGAATTTACGAAATATCTGTTGGCATGCCTGAATATATGAGAAAAATATCATTATATGAAATCGAGCAAAGTAAAAGTCAAATAAGGTAAGCAAACATTTCCATTCATAAAACCTTCTATCAGTGACAATATAAAAATACATGAAAGCGAAAGATTTCATATTGAGTGTTGCAAAGCATAAGCTACCATATTAGCCAATTCTAGAAAATGAAACATATTTTTATAGAAGTCTGAAGGATACCAAAATAAGAAAGCAAAATAAATTCAACACATATTTCAAAAAGAATTGAATGAAATAATAAAGGCATACCCAACATTATAGTTGACACATTTTATATGAAAATCAGTGTGAAACAATCAATAATATTTGTAAGTTTATCTTTGGCCAACCTGCCTTATATATAGCCACAACTAGATTGATACAAATAATTATCAGAACCAAGGGCACTCCAGAAGTGCACCACAGGCAAAGTAATAAAGACACGAAAAAAAATCACCACGATGAAGGTAATATTTGAGAACAAACAAATGTTGTATGGTGGTTCTATTGTATTTGGACACACGGGTGCTATAAGCAACAGCAATTAGAAGATAACCAATTAGCTAATTTTTAGTTATTATCCCTCACTTAGAAGAAATTTGGGGTCTAAAATGGACCTCCTAAGGAAAATAATAAAAAAAAGCCACATCACACTACAAATATGCCATGTTAGATTAAATCTAATGAAAATCTAATGAAAGCCAACCTAAATCGTCTCATTAATGGTAGATGACAACTATATTGAGTTAATATAGAGTTAAGAGATATTGATTAAAAATATTAATGAAATATTTAGATTCTTGTGCAAACATAATAAATGATAGGAAACTTTTGAATTTTATATTATTATTTTTCTAAATGAATAGACCACTACTTTTTATATATTTAATCAATGTAAAACTCAAATATATTCATTTATAATGAAAAATATAATTATAATAGTATTAAAAAAATCACTATTATTTTTTAATATAAATTTTATATTAATTCATATAAAAAATATTACATCACATAAAATAAAAACAATAAACTATGTATATTCATATTATTTTTAATATTATTATAAAAAAAAAAATGTGGTTTAATGGGTAGGTAGGTAAGAGAGAAAAAAAAAGTAAAATCAAATTTTATTATAATTTTAGTAACATTAAAAATAGTTTTTCTCTTTTATTTTGTTAGTATTTAAATGTTTTATTTATTTTTGGATGTAATAATTAAATATATTTATTTTTTAAATATTATTAAATAATATTAAAAATTCTAAATATCTTTTATTTAGTATTTCAAGATAAGTCTATTTAAAATTAAATATTATTTAGTTTTCTTTTTAAAAAATTGATTAATAAATGTTTTTAGTATTTCAAAATGCTTCCACTACAATTTTAATTAATGCGAAGGTTATGTTTTAGAGGAGTTGGAAATAGTGATCAAATAAAATATTCTATATTTATTAGTTAAAGTTTATTTATCTTATTTCGAGGTGATCTTTTCAAGAACTTAACCAAGGTGAAGTTGATATGGAGTTAGCTATTGTCAAATTAAAATATGACACATAAGCATTATGTGTCCAACTCAACCATAATGGTTGACCAAAGATATTGAAATTTTATTGGTTTAAAAATTCAACTCAATCCAACTCATCCATGGCACAGTTTTTTATAAGGCCCATTTTAGACCCCAAATTTCCTCTAATGACTCTTTTACAAGGAAAGTTGAAGAGAAGGAGACAAACCTGTTCTCCCATAATTTAGCCTCCCCGCTAACACGAACTTCCTCAATCTTCTTGATGGCCTTCAAAGTATTTTGAACAACATTTATATCATATCTCTTAGGCCTGTTTCTTCTTCTCTCAAACTTGAACGTTGATGTCAAAACATGAAGATTTAGACAACACAACCCTCATGTGTGCTACCCCCATGCATTTATATGCCAAGGAAGCAGCTACCATTTCTTTGTTTCTCTCATATGTTAAGGCACAAAACCTGTAAAGGTAATAGAGAAACTAACCTATCAATATTTGAATCATCATGACTATATTTCAAAATTGCCTGGGAAATTTCCAAAAGTAAAGCTAATATAGTGTGCTGACATCCAGATTGACTAATGAAAAAAATGGATAAAACTTTCAAATCAAACTCTAAGAGCTTATGAGACTTACTCATAGAGCCTGGCTATATCTGTATACACCTTCATATCCTGAGTTGTTGCTACATTCTTTGCATTGTTAGAATTGCAAGGCTCCAATAATGAAGCACCATGAAGAAATTTTAAAGCCGCTTGAAAGTAACAACCAGTGATTTCAAGGTCACTACTTCCCATAGTCTGCAACATCTATTGTAGCTATGTCAGACTTCTAAGGCGGTTATCATTTTAAACATTGGATTGCATCAAATCATGAGAATAATTTTAGGCTATTTATAGATGGAGAAATAATAATAATTAACGTCAAGCAGACCTTCAATCTGTCTACAAAGTGTTCCAGATCCTTGGCCTCTTTCAGTACAGAACTTCCTATAGCTTGCCCATGGTCTCTTCTAACAGGACTTGCAGCAACTGCTCCATCAGGATCCCTTCCTGTAACTCTATTATATGCAATAGGTCTCATGTTTTTAGATTATGGATAGTTAACTTATGGACCGAAACCTGGACTTATGTTTAAATAGCTAGATTGTTAGCAGAATATTTGACAGTTATTGTTGTTCAAGGTATACTCCTTTTGATAGAGTATACATGACATTTCCTATTTTATTTTTTGGAATATATATTCCTACATATATCGATGAAATGTGATTTTGTAACTCTTTATAAGCTAATAAAATTACAATTTTTCTCCGCGGAAACAGATTATAAAAATAAAAACTATAAATTCTAACGAAATATTATTAACAGTACTAGTCAATAATATTCTATCACACTTAGATTGCATTTTTTAAATGGTGAGGTATGCTATTGTAAGCCGATATAGACAGAAAGGAGAGGTAAAGGAAACAGTTCACATTTTCTTCAACTAGATAAATTCACCAAATGTCATGGCATAGATAAATATAGTACAAGGGAATTCATACCTATATACCACCGTGAAGGATCCTATCAATCCTTCAATGTATTTCACGGATGTTATACCTGAGGAAGATGATGTGGTGCAATATTGTAACTTTTTTGTAAGCTTGTACAAATTGTCTCTCTACAAAATAGTGAGTAAAACGATCTTTCATTCCCAAACCCCTTGTTGTAAGTCATTGCAATCTAAAAGTTGCTTAAAAAATTAACAGAAGGTCCACCTATGGCAATTTGGTTTGCTTGAGGTTAAACTACAGAAGATAACTTTAAGGTCACGCATCATTAGCTTATTCTAGTCCACGAACTATCATCACATTCTATTCAACCCACTACAATAAAACCCTGTGATTAACGTCTCTTTTAGCTTCCTTTTTAACATCCACGGTTACTTTTAGTGTATTTTTCATTATTTTTTGGACAAAGTGGACACTTTTCCATGGATGGCGCTATTAATGGCGTTATTTGCGTCCCTTTTTAAAAGTTGGAGTTATTTTGGGTGCTAATTAGCATCCCAAGTAGCATCCCAATTAGTGTCCATTTTAAAAGTTGGTGCTATTTTGGAAGCTAATTAGCATCCCAATTAATGTCCCAATTAGCGTCCCAATTAGCATCACACTTATCATCCCAATTAGCCTCCTAATTAATGCCCCAATTAGCATCCAAAAGAGCATCCCATATAAGCATCATGAATAGCCACGGGGGATTCACCTTGTTGAGAAATATCGTAACTCAATATCAAGTGCATGCCTTAACCATAATTAGTCAATTAGGCACATATCTCATGTGTGAAGTGTATGTGGGCCATACCAACATCTAGATGAGGAATATTCTCACCTAGGGGGCACAGATTCTGCATGCATGACAATAATTATGGATTTTTGGATCCCCATAGCCCAAAATTAATAAAATCAACTAGGAAAGAGTATTGTTATGAGGAGTCTCAACTCCTAGCCCCAGCCCCTTCTCATATGACATTCCAGAACGTTGTTGTCATGTTGTGCTATTATTAATTATAATAATAATATAGTAATTTTTGTCCCACTAATTTCCTATCTATCTTAAAATTTGTGTCCCACTAATTTCCTATCTATCATAAAATGGGTTTAATTATCTAAAGCATGTCAAGAGACTTAATTGAATGGGTACATTTTCTTCTCAATGGTTAACGATGGAGGATTTGGGTTTTCAAGAAGATCTCGATGTAGACTGGAATAATTACATTGTTGGCCTCAAACATGCAAGTATCATATTGGTAGAGGTGGATGATACACTTGTATGGTATTGTTATTATGATAGACAAGTCAATGCTAAATCTATTTATGATGTTATTTTTAATTCCTCTTATGATTTTGGGGAGAAATGGTGGTATAGAAAAATATGGAAATGGAACTTGTCTCTTAAATTAAAGTTTTTTTCTGTGGCTTTGTATGGAAAATAGAATATTGACTTAGGAAAATTTGTTAAGTAGAGGGTGGTATGGCTCAAACTATTATATTATATACCAATAAGAGGGTGAATTTGTGGAACATTTGTTTGTTCAATGTGTGTTTAAAAAACATTCATGGAGGGAGATCACTTCTGACTTACAAATCACACATAACTAGTGATTTCTTTATTTGGTTCACAACTTATAAAATTGGGTAACAAATGTTGGAAATATAAATAGCTCCTTGTCTTTATATGCTGGGGGGTTTTGAGATATAGGAATGAGGCAGTTTTCAATAATAGGAAACAAAATTCTCCTACAATATGTTCAAAAGTCATCGGTTTCTTTAAAGAATATAATAAGATGGAAAAACAGAAAAAACATACATCTATTATTAAACCTCTCATTTCTGGTGAAACAACAGTGGGTTACTTTGACAGGGATTCCCAGCTGGGCCTTTGTGGTGGTGGAATGGTTCTTAAATTACATAGTGTTCATAGTTTCCACCTTTTTATGGGATGTGGTGTCATAACCAACACAAGAGCAAAACTTTTGGCATTATTGGGGATTATTGAGATTTTCTTCAAATTTTGGAATTGTGATTTTACATGTTTTGGGAGATTCAAAAGTGATTGTAGATTGGGAAATAGGGAGATCTCATTTACATGTGATCATTTTTAGATCACTAGTGTCAAAGAATTAAGGATCTAGTTTCTTCTTTTTCTTTTCTTCCTCTATCAAGTTTACTATGGGTGTCATCAACCCGTCTGCTGCTGTGGTAACATAAGAAAAGATAAACTCAGACATATACAAAAAATATATTAGACTTCGGAATAAAAGCTCATGTCTGTTGTTGTTAAGTCTTCAACTCCTCCATCCGAACTACAGAGCTTCCACACACTACTGAATTTCCCTTGTAGCATTGTTGTTATCTTAGAAAATATACACTTGAAATCAGAACTTCATCTACATTTCTCCCGAATGTTTCATACCAAAAAATTAGAGATAAGGATTTAACATATCTTTCACTAACAATCTGCTACGGCTACCACAGTCTTCTCACCTGGAAATTAGAGCTCTAATTCAACACCGAATTTCATTTCCTGAGTGCTTGTAAGACATAAACAAAACTTTATGCTCCCAATGAATTACAAGTCTATTGCCACTGAATTAGAAGTCTATTGCCACCTCAATAGACTGTTTATAACCTGCGGCTTCCTCAGTCTCTTGTATATTTGAATTTCAGACCTTAAACTTCAAGCTTCAATCTCCACTGGGGCTACCTCATACTGATCCTTTTTCATCCGAAAATCAAAGCTCAGATTTTATTTTTTCACCCTACAAAATGAGGGTGTTGGCTCTTTATTTATACACATTTTTTCATCATTATTTTGAGCTGACCTGCTATATATATATATGCTATATATATTAAAAAGTCGTTTGGGACGACATATAACTTGGTCAATTTTAATATTAATTAGCGGGCCAAATTTCCATATTAATTCATGTTTTAATCTCCTTTTTTACTGGGCCAACATCTCATATGTGTTAGGTGATTGTTCCTTATTATTCAAGATAGTAAATAACCCCATCAAAACACCAAGGGCTTCACCATCATCAATAATTATATGTCATGATAAAGTCAAAGGGATTCATCAACATATCAAAGACTTCATTGTGAAGGAAATGTCAAATGACTTCATTTCAAAGGTTCAAGCATTTTTCAATGGCTTAAAGACACCATAGTACAATTGATTTTACAAGGACTTCAAGGCCATCTTCAAAGGGTAGCATGGACCAACATCAAGCAATAAAGTGTATCCAAGTGTCGTCATGCCACTTCTCATGCACTAGGACCTTCTCCAACTGTTCCAAGACCCCTTCAAGTCACCAATAACCACAAATGACCATAGAATGGGTCATTTGGCTCATTCATGCCATGTCATCAACATTTGTCACTCATTTGTCATTAATGGGTGTCATCAATGACAACCAATGCTCAAAAGAAGGATAATTTGGAAGCACTAGTTCTATTAAGCATTCAGTTCTAGATAATATGCCATGAACATGTGAAGTAAACATGCTAAGTATGTTTGTTAAGATGCACATGGGAATGTGGATGCGACCCAATAAGCATTAGAATCATTATAAACCATAGAACTCCATGCAACTTAAGTACGAGATTATCAATTGTATGAAAGCAAGATCACTTATTTGATAATAATCTCCCATTTCAGTGACAATTCTATAATCCCTTCTTACAACACAATAAATAAAACAAGTAATCCCTTCTTGTCTTGTATCACCATCCCAATTCCTTTCAACATTTCACCATCATGTACTAATTATTATAATAAAAATGTTGAACATTTCCTCATAAAATCAAGTCACTCCAAGCAAAAAAGAAACAAAACAAAAAAACTAACATTATCTTCGAAGGTATAGGCCCCATAGTTCAATTATCTTAAAAGCTAAAGCACACAATTATAGTAGATATTCATGTGTTTGCTATTATGGATAGGTGTAATCTAAATGATCTACATGCACCTGTTTTTTAGTGATTTTTCTAGCCAAAATCAAGTAGAAATAGTTGAAATTACACTTTTAAGTTGTTGGAATTGCCTAAATGTGAATCCATTTTTACAATCAAAATTACCATTTAAACAATAAAACTGATATTTCAACAAAAAAAAATGCAACACCAAATTCTAGCAAAAAATCTCCAACAAAGTACAAATGATTTATTGTTTGGCTTACTCTTTTAGATATACCAAAATATTATACATCACAAAATATAAGAAATATACAAAGATTATACATGACAAAATATCAAGACCAAAGGATTATAGATCACAAGATATCAAGGGATATACTTGAGGATTATACTTGACAAAGGTCCATTCAAGAGTAAGTTGTAAGTTAATTTTATAATAAAAGAAAATTATCTATAACTATGTTTTTAATTTTGGGAGATTTTCACTAAATTTAAGTTGTCAACATTTCCCAAAAATATTGAATTCCAAAACTAGGTTTAAAAAAATATATTACTAGGGAAGGAACGAGAGGCTCAACTGGTCTGGCTTTTCCAATGCTTCTCCTTTTTTTGTACTTCCATTGCATTCCCTCTTCTTACTAAATAAATAGTGAGTTTTTTAGCCTATAAAAAAGGAAACACTTGCGTAACGATAAATGAAATTAGTCATTATCGATATGGAGGCTCAAACCTGACAAGTTGCAACTTGCAATGCTACAGCCTCTCTGGTGGGAAATTTCACCCATTTCTATCCCCATCTAATTCAAAATTGACCCATTTATATCCCCCACTAATTCAAAATTGACCTAACCACAAAAATTGCCAATGAAGAACAAAAAAACAGAAAAGCCAAAAACACAAGTACTGGCAGTGCTCTCTCTGGTCTTCATCCTCGATCTTCCTTTCCCGCACCAATATTTTTTCACCCTATTTATCCTAACTCAACTCCCAAATCCATCGATATCGGCATCCATTTGATCTTGGACTTGACCTCAGTCAGAGAAAAGAAAAAATATATTGTAGCAGCTTCTCATGTATGCAATGTTTTATTCACATTTCATATTGGCCAAGAAGGGCCCCCTCAGAATAGTATGGATTGCAGCTCATCTAGAGTGCAAACTGCGCAAGAATCAGGTTGTTGAGACCAACATCAACGCTTTTGTTGGTATGCATATTCATGTGATTTCTATTTGAACCATTTTGGGCACTTGGGTTCCTATATGTTAATTGGGGTTTAAGGTTTTAAATCATTTGAATGCCTGAATTTTTAACTGAATGACTTAGTTAGCTACACATACAATGGATAATCATAATAGTAATTATTGGAATTATTTTTCTTATCCTAGAGAGCTGAAAATGTATATTTGTAAGTTTATTTCTAGTTGGATATATCTCCTCAATACTTACTTACTTCCAATATGTTAGCCTAGCTTTCAATATGCTTGCATAAAGGAAACACACTCTCGTAAACCTTTCTTTCATGACCCACCTCTTCTCTAACCTCTTTTTTACCGTCCTTTGATAGATCTTCCTCCTTAATGGCTCTTTCTGTTACCATAGTAGCAGAGGTTTAAAAGCCGGGGCAACAAAAACAGAGGAATTGGATCTGTGCACGGTCCCCCATGATAGGTTCAATGTAGTATAGGCCACTAAAGGGGAAGTATTACCCTAAACAATCTCTTGACAAGATCAAAAAGTGAATATGAACTTCAAATTGAATCTAAAATTGGATCTGAGTCAATGTTCATAATACACTCTGTATTGGCTTTAGAATGCTATGTATCAACATTTTGAATAGGACCTGTATAGGTAGGTGTGTAGGTCAATGGAAGGATAAGTGGGTTCTTTAAACTTAGTCAGCTGATTTGCAAAATATTGGTCATTGATATGCAAAGCTTTGGCCTAACTAAAAACTCACACTTTAAATTGATCCATCCGCTCATGCTAGTAATTGTTGGAAGTATTTTTCTATTTGCAAGTTTATTTCATCTTTGGTCAATGGGAGGAGAAGTTGCTTATTTAGGTTTATTCATTTAAGTTGGATACTTATGGTCTATGATATGAAAAGCTTTCACCCAACTGAAAACTCACACTTTAAATTGATCGGTCTGCCCGAGAGGAGGCCAAGGCAATGGCTTGAACGCTATCCAGGTCTGTTATAACATAAGCATAAAAAATAACAATTAAAACTATTATATACGTCCGAATATGTAGAATGCAACAAGTTCATAACGAGCAGTCCACTAAGACATAACTTTGATGCAAAAAATACATCTACACGAGCACAATAGCCAGTAAGAAAACAAAATATAAATTTAAAATTTGATTAAACCAAAATCATGGCCTGCATTTTCCAATCCCAACATCTGTTTTAAAGGCTAGAGACCGTTAGGTTTACTTTTCTTGGAGTGGAGGCTATGGTGCTTTTCATATCAAACCTTCCCCTTTGATAAAAATCGTCCCCATTATTTTTAGGTGCAGAAGGGCAACTTCAGACTGAAGTCCAGTGAATTTTTTGTTGGTATAATAAAACTGATACCACCACATGTCACTGAGTGCGAATGACAAACTCCTCTTGCTCATAAAGTGATGTTGAATGACCTGTTGTTGTTGAGGATGCCCTGTTGAGAACCAGTGAGGATATTCCCATGTAATGACAGGGCCAATTGTTGATGCCAATCATTGGTTGAGATATTCCTTAAACGCTTTGGCAATTGTTGATGATTTAAACGCTTTAACCTCTTCCAATAATTTCTTTGAAGGTTACTTCCCTTGGGCTTCTCCCATGGCTTCTAGATTCACTATCTTCTTCCACACATGCTTCAAACTCTTCCTTTAATGGACAAGCAATGAAAAAGTGATTTCCATAGCAAAGAACATAACCAACTTTATCCAGTGTTTTTTTTTCCAATTTTTATCTATTTCCTGGTGTTTTCTTTAGCTTCCTGGCTTTGCTTATGGATTTCTTTGGTTTAATTTGCAATGCTCTTATTTCACTTTTTTATTTTGTTTAAAATCTAAACAAGTCAATTCTACCAAAATCTGGTAATCTTGGTAATTGGGCAAATTGTTGTTTTAAATTTTTTAAATGTAATCCAAATTGATGAATGTCTAGTAGTGGGAGCATCCAAATATAAGATACCATTATTTTGTGTAGTAGAGGGGGTTCCCGCATGATCATATAAAAGTTTATGGATCGGCAAGGAAGATGAGGAGATAATTATTTTATGACTTGGAGGACTGAGAGGTAAGGAAGTGAGTAGGTTCCATTGTCATTGGTAGCCACGGATTTGATCCTATAACAGGGAAGGGATTTCTTACCCCGCCTATGATAGTTGGTACTTTCATGATCAGGTGGTTCAAAACATGTTGGCTTCACTCTTCAATAAGGCACTGATGGTAACCATATAAGTTACAACAAATCTACAAAATATTGATAGATTTTGGTAGTCATTGATGCCACTACAACATATGAATGATCAATATAACAAATATGAATGATCGTTATAAAAATTCCTCGAGGACTCAGGGAAGGAACAATATAGCATCTTGACATCTCTTTGTAGATATTTGCAACTATACGTATTGCTACAAACCCCACATACTTGTTGAACTGGCACTTTGGAAACTTACTAGCATCCTGAAGATGAAAATTGCAAAACTGACAATAAGGACCTTACCCAATAATGGTTGGAAGATGTGGACCTTGTCATTCACCTGGATGACTACCATAGGGGTGTCTTTGTGGGATTTTCGCTTTGGTCTTACTTTCGGCTTTGACGTAGATGCTATTTTTCTCCAAAAACAAACTTACTGATCTTCTCACACATAGGACCCTATATTTAATTATTTGTTATTATAGTCTGGAACATGGGATGGCTCGAATTGTGCACGATATTTTTAGATCAGAAAACTCAGGTGCCACTAGAGGTAGAAATAGTGCAAAACGCGTGAATAATTTGGATTTTCAAGAGTGTGGGGACACTGGACTGCAACGCACATGCTTATATTTGGAAACTGAAACTGAAACTGAAGGCTTTAACGAGTATGCTTATGGGCTTAATGCTAGGAGTATAATATTGGAAGTACGAAGAGATGAAACTATTGCAGTGCTAAGGGTGACCCAATAATGGAAAATCTCCCATTGTCTAAATTATTTCCCACTTTATCAATATCATATTCGTTTGGATCTTCAAGGAATGGGCATTACAATTTGGCATCTAGATATTCTAGAACCCATCTTTTGGATTCTCTGCCTGCTACAAATAGTACTGTTATTTTAATTTTTTCAGAAATTTCTTTCAAGAAAATAAATTCTATGCAATAAAGTAAGGCATTAACTATCTTTTTACTCACTATGGAGGGCAACATCCAATTCTAGGTGGCGACTGGTCTAGTGGGTGGTTGGAGAGTATGGGAATTAAACATGAGGGTCTCTTGCATGTATAAAGCCAACTTGCTTGTTGGACGTAGACTTGGTGGGAAAGAAAGTTGCCTTTTTATAAGACTGAGACTGATTAAAACCGGCTTAGCTTTTGGATTGTAATTCCAAAGATGGAAAGAAGCACAAACGTCCAGCGTGAAAGTAGCCTACTTTCACCGTGCCATATTACTACCCCGGTACTAACTAACTTCAAATGGTTATAGCATGCGGTAGAAAAAGAAAGCCTCTCTCTTTATATTTTAATTTTTTCAAGGATAATAATAAATGTCTTAAAAGACAAGGGCTTTATATATATATATATATATATATATATATATATATATATATTTTAAGGATTATAATAATAGAGTTAAAATCTTAAAGTATAATTGATGGTATTTGGATTTTTTTATTTTATACATGTAAACCCATCTTTTGGATTATGGCCTGCTAAAGATAGTACTGCTATTTTAATTTGTTCAGAACTTCATTGAAATTTTCTTTCAAGAAAAAGACAAGGATTTATATTTTATTTTTTTCAAAGATAATAATAAATGAGTTAAAAGTTAAAGTATAATTTCCTTCTACAGATAGTATTGCTATTTTAATTTGTTCATAACTTAATTGAAATTTTTTTTCAAGAAAAAGATAAGGATTTATATTTTAATTTTTTCAAGGATAATAATAAATGAGTTAAAAGATTAAAGTATAATTGATGGTATTTGGAATTCCTTTATTTTATAAATGTATTTTTATAAGTTAAAAGACTGAACCTATGAAGTTATGATAGGGATACTAGGCCTAACAATTAGCTTTCTTCTTTTCAAGTAGAAAGGGAAAACCACCCTTCATGGGCTAGTCAAGTGTTATTGGGATCTAAGTGTATGTTTTGGTAATGCAAATAGGTCATGAAAATTAAGCAACAAGCAACTAATGGACATCCTGACTATATACATACTATCGATATTTAATACGAAGATTGACTTGGGATATTAAAAACTTGAAACAAAATATTTTCTTCACATGTCAACCTTATTTGGCCATTCAATGATCTTCAATACATGAGATTATAAGAGGACCCACACAAATGGTTGACAAGAAAAATGGTGTCGCTTGTGCAAATTATTAGGTGCATACACTTTGATGTCTAGCTCGCATAGTTCAAGTTTCAATTTCAAAGGTATAGTCTCTCCATGTCTAGGCTAGGTCTCAGTTTCAAAGGTATAGTTCCTCCAAGTCTAGGGATTTCGAGGTTCTCTAAAGTTATCTAAAACTTCAAAAACTCCTATAACTATGCTCCTTGGATTTTTGGACTTTTTTTCTTTGTAAGATTCCATTGGCATTCAAAGGATCGAGGCCAAAACATTGACTTATTCACCAAATGTTTTCAAATTCAAAAACTTTATGTAAAAAGCCTTTTGGAGGAAACTTATTTTCACTTATGTAGATATTTAAAATTTTTAGCTAACTTATTTTCACTTATTTTCCTAAACTTGATTTCATCACATAAACTTGCATTACCTACACACAACTTTCTTTCATTTTTTGAAACATATTGAAATTCTCTTGGGTGTTTCATTTCCCTCGCTTTAGGGGTATGCTAGTTATTTGTTATTATAGTACAAACTTTTTGTGAGGATTTAATTAAAGTAATTTAAAATTTATAGTCACTCAATTTGAAATTTAACAAGACTCACTTAATTTCATTGGAAATAGTATTTTTCTTACTATGTTTCATTTCTTTGTTAAGAGTGATAAAAATGTTCAATAATATTTAAAAATTAACAATTAATCTTTCTAACCATAAACTTACTTCTCCCACGAGTAGGTTGTACTTATTTTTTTTAATCCCCGTAGAAATGCTTTATTACCATTAAAAAAACATTAAAGAAATTAACTAGGAGGTGGTGCTACGTTTATATGCAATCCCCAACTTTTAATTACATTGACCAGTTTTCAAAATTGAGTGTTCCCACACCACATACACAATAGTTTGAATTGCATATTTTTCTGAAATATTAATCCAACACCTATGGAACTGATGAGATGCCAAAGCCGCTATAAAAAAAAATTAAACACCATGGATATCAATAATTATAATTATATCAACACGATGGATATCAATAATTATAATTATATCAACAGTGTGGATATCAATAATTATATCTCCCTATAAAGTAAATGAGGTTTTCTTCGAAAAATCTTGTATTCTCCTTTCATCATTGTAGATTGAATGCTTGCAAGGATGTTGAATAAAAAGTTAATTCTCCTGTGACTTCAGGTTTGAGTGCCCCATTTTACAAAATGCTTAATGCACTGTAGGCTCTTGAGTCTTTATTGACAGTTATGTTTTGGTTGTAGCATGTATGCCATCTAAATGTCACTAACGATATTTTATATGTAGCACTGTATTACTCCCCTACTTCCATCTATTGTATTATGCATAATAAAGTGGTGGAATTTTTCCATTTCATCTTTGAAAACTCTTAACTATATATAGTACTTATGATAAGATTCTTGTTAGTTTGAAACTTTGATGCCCCTTTCCTGTTCTTTGATTTGTGCTAAGTGGGACCTTTTTATATTTGTTGTATGGTCTTCTCGGAAAGAAATATGAATTTGATCTGTAACAATATCACTTTGACAACAAATGTGAGACATGGGAAATCCATGCACAAAAATATTTGCCTTTCTGAAATATGGCTTTGGGGTGCAAGTCCCTGTGTTGCAAGGATACCATCCTTCCTCAGTATGGGACTGACATTGTTTAGAAATGGTTGTGTGTATCCCCCTGGAGCTTCCATGTGTATCCCCATGGATATTCCATTTTTGGATTCTTTATTTCTTTATGTTAGAAACAGTAATCTCATTGTCATCGAGTATTCCTCTGACATGGAAGGTTTTGCATTCATATTGAAATGGGTGTTGTTCATAGTCCTTAGGTAGTTATACCCATTTCCAACATCTACACAATGACTATAGAGTAGATTCCTATTCCCTGTCATTATTTTAGTTTGTTAAGTATATCTGATTCTATTCCTTCTCCTAGTGTTTCAAATCATGCATGGTTTTCCAAAGAAAAGGATAAAAAGACAGCCTCATCCTATACTCTATGGCCCTGTGAATATGCTTATATGCAATATTGTTAGGGATCATGTAGATATCCCAGTGCAAGAACTGCAACATCACCCTGGGAAGTGAATAAACATTATGAATTGGCATCATAATATATCCTAACCATTTGTCCTTGTGGATACTCATTAGCTTGATGGAATAAGGAACTTTGCTCATCCCATGGTGGATAGGATCCATGTGAAGCACCAACTATTGGGTTTACCATCCTCTTTTGATTCTCCTTATTGCTTCACTTATACATGGCTTTAGGATGATCAAGCTTATCTACTATATCCTTGGCATCCACACGAAGATAATTGTTGGTGATAGGTCTCATATAGTGGTACACTTATAGTTGTTAGGGAATAGTGATTTTTGCAATCCCATTAAGCCAATTTCTTGAGTTTTGTTCAAAATTCCTAGAAAAGGTTCATGGATTTCATAGCCTGCTTGATCATATATTGTGAATTTATACAATCTATCATATTTTGCCGACCACTAGATACCCAAAGTTGTGTATTCATCATTTTTACCATTATAGAGGATTATGTAAGTTAGGTTCCTAAATTCTTAAAGGGTTCTAGCTCAATGGAAGAGCACGTGCCTTACAAGCAGGAGGTTGGTGGTTCAATTCCTCCGTACCCTAATGATATTATAATATCAATTTAAAACAACTAAATTATTAACAAAAAAATAAGATATAAGTGACCAAACAATGAGATATAAGTGACCAAAAAAATGACGAAAATTTGTATATAAATTTACTAAAAACGACTAAATTAGTGACCAAAAAATGATAGATGCGAAACTAGGCATTAAAAAGGATGCAACATGTGGCACTAATGATGAAGCCAAACATGGTGTTTATATGGTAGCAAAATAAGATGCGAAACTAGGCATTAAAAAGGATGCAACACATGGCATTAATGATGAAGCCAACCATGGCATTGATATGGTAGCAAAATAAGATGTTACACTTTATGCAAAACATGGCGCTACATAGGAAGCAAAATATGGTGCAACAATAGAATAAATATTTGGCATAATTTTGGTGCAAAACATGATGCAAAAAGGAAGCAAAAATTGGTGCAAATTTGGAAGCAAAAAATTGGCACATATTTGGAAGTAAAACATGGTGCAAAATGGGATGCTAAAGTGGTAGCAAAAATGGATGCAATGATTGGATGCTACTTTGGATGCTAACATGGTGCTATTAAGGATGTAAATATGGTGCTAACAGGGATGTCATTTAAGAATAAAAATAGGTCACTCGTTAGGAAGCAAAATAGGACGTTATTTAGGAAGAAAACCTCGACATTGTTTAGGAAGCAAAGTTGGACACTATTCTGGAAGCAAAAAATTAGACACTATTTTGGACGTCATAAAGGATGCTATCTAGGAAGCAAAAAAAGATATTTTTTGAGACGCTTTAAGTTTTGTCCATGACGCATCCCATTTAGTGTCTAGTTTGACCACTCAATGTAAAAACAATTACACTAAATGGGACGCTAATTCCAGGATTTGTTGTATTGACCAAATCTTGAAAAGTGATGCCTCCCCAATTTTGACTGTGTTGAGATGAAAACACTTGAAAATAGTGCTTTCTCCATGCCATGAATGAAAATAGAATTCCATTTTCCCAATTCCATTCCAATCATTCACCACATATCATATGTATTAAATATCAATGCCAATCCAAATGGGAGTGCATTACCCCAGCTAGAGAATCCATAACACAAGCTACAACGAGTTCAAATTACACATGTAGTTATAAATTATGATGTGACAGATCACTTAGAAAATTCAAACAGAAATGACACCCTGACCATACAATATTATCTTGCTTCAGAAAACTCTAGTAGAAACGTTTCTTTCACATGATGTCAGCCATCATTCTCAGTCCTGATTTATTAACTCCCTGACCCTTCAAGAAATGGACCCCTAGCAAAAATAATTATTTATATACTTTAATTTAAAAAAAATAGGGACTATGCAATTATAGCTGAATGAACATGCCCAAAATCATTTCTGAAGAAAATGAAACAGTAATAATCCCATCATGTAACTCCATTAGATGCAATCATTCCTGGGATATGTTTGTGTTATAACTGTGAAGAATTGAATAAAATTTTTTTTTGAATCTAATCAAGTGTATTTTCCTTGAATTAAACACTTTCCCCCTCTATCGGCACCCTGAAGTAGATTTTTCACATATGGAAATGAATTCTGCTAGCTAAAAGGGCAAGATGAGCCTCGAAAAGTCACTTTAAAATCAAATTTTTGCTCTGCCTGCAATGTTTTTGAAGATATTTGGCATCAAATGTGAGTCTCCTTATTTTTTTCTATAGCGACTGTTGAAGCATTACACATTGCCATGAAAGTTTAATATAGACAAAAAAAATTGGTAATGAAAGGCATTATATGCCAGAAAGGACATCTCTGTCCATGTGTAAGAAAGAGGCATACTTTCATCCTTCTGCCCTCAACTTTCTTCATATCTCTAGAGAGGCAAAGATTTGTAGTTTTATTTTCATCATTTAGAATGAAAACACTATCCTATGTAGAATCATTATGGCATTAGGTTACCAGGAACAACTGATATTTTCAAAATGATTAGTGTCTCATTATATATGCACAACTTCTGGCAATTTCAGAAAGCTCAAGAAGGAAAAAATCAATTAAGAATCACTGCGTACATACAAAATGAAAACTGAATAATAATGTCAAGAATTTCGAACTAAAACTATTAACGACCTGTATAAGATACAAGGACTTTCTCATATCCAAGATTCTACATGATGCTGGAGCACATAGTCATCATGAGTATAGTAATCTGCTATTAGTCGGTACATGTATGAGGGATTGTGTCCTCCACTGCAAAACATAAATAGGAGATTGAGCAATTATCAGGAGAATTTTGAGGTCTAAAATGGGCCCCATAAGAGATATAATAAAATATTATGAGTTAGGCATTTTGTGGGAAAGGTATATTTACAACTCATCTCTTACATTATAACCAATGCAACCATGGTTAAGTTAAATTCAAAAGATGTCTAAATAAAACCAATAAAAAAATCATCTTTGATATGACTAAAAGTAAAGTACTTTTAAGTACATAAATTACTTTTGAATATAATATGATGAATGTACTTATAAAGTATGTACTCATAAAATAAAATATATTAATTTTGAAATTTGAGACGTATGTTACTTTTTCAATATTCAAAATATGTTTTTAAACCATTATTTATGATTTTGAATTTTAAACATAAAGTTAAATTTAAATGAAAACATTGTCATTTCTTTTATATATATATTAAAAATAAAAATTAATTTTAAAACATAAATATAAAATTATAAATTAAAAAATTTATTTTTCATCTTTTTAATACACCTCAAAAAACATGTTTAAACTCATTTTTAATAGTTTCTTATGATATATATTATGTATCATATATTGTTTTTAATGTAATAATTAATAACATCTTCAAATAAATTTAAAAAAAAAAAGTGTTGATATTAGGATGAAGGAATAGTACATAAATTTCTTCCACGAAAAAGTTGAATTAATATTAAGCAAATGAAATTATGTGTAATAATAAGCATTATTATTATATGTAATAATTTTTTTAATAATATAATATCTTATTATGATATAATAGTTCATTCAAATTGCTACATTAAGGTTTTATGCGTGTATTTGGTTTTGTAACTTGAATGTGCGTATCTAATTTATGTTGGTATAGATATAAGTGTTTCAAAGGTTAAAACTTGATACTAAAATATGAACCTTGAATAATACCTAAAAAAAAAATTAAAAATGTATTAATATTAAAATTCAACCAGATGAGAATATATATAATAATTTATTATAATATTATATTATATTTTCATAAAATAAATAAATATATTTTTTATATTTAAATAATAATTATAATATATTATTTTATATAGTTAGTATTTAAAAAACAAAAACTATTAATCATCAAATTGTTTTTATTATAAGATCAAATTGTTTTTATTATAAGATGTTAAGTGATTTTGATTTTAAATAAAGATTTGACATATATATTTTAAATGTTGAAAAAGTAATTACATAATTTTAATTTTGAATAGACAATTTACTTTTTGGTATTTATAATTTATTTTATATTGAAATATAAAAAAGTAATTACATTTGAATAAAGCATTTAGTTTTTTTGGTATTTGTAATTTATTTTATATTGAAATATAAAGGGTAATTTTATTTCTAAGTACTTTAAGAGTACTTTAGTACATTTATATTATATTTATAAATAATCTATGAGTATTATTTTCATAATGAGTACTTTACTTAAAACATTGATATATTTAACTATGAGTTTTCACTCACCATTTACAATTTGACAAATAAACATCCTTAACTCAACCAAAGCCACCTCAACTATTATAAATGATGGAATCCTCTAGAATGTGATTGGTTCTTTTAAAGTGGATTTTGATGGTACATTTTTTGTTTTAAGGCCCAGTTTTTACCTCAAAATTCCCCTGACTATGAAACTAAATCCAAAATATTACTAATAAGAGATTATAACGAGAAAAAGTCATGGAAGAAACCATTTTATTCTATTTCTAATGCCATAAACAAGACACATTTAAGATTGCAGGTAAAATGAATTCACACAACCATCATTTCCATAGAGAAAAGCTGACACTCTCACGTATCAGTGATGAAAAGGTTCATGAGTTGTGGGGGAACATATTTAAATGTTGGATTGACAACATGCGGTCTTGAACCCCTAGTTCCACTGTCGATACAATTAGGGAATTCTCCAAAATCCAACAATTCTGATGGCAATTTAAGATCATTCAACAAAACTTTAGGATTGTGTGGATATAAAGGGAAGAGCTGCAAAACTTAAGGGGATTGACCATAATGTTATACAAAATATGAATCTTGACGCATAATTAATGTAACTATACAGATTCAATCTTGGGGACTGACCAATTGATCCTTTGCAGATTCAATCTTGGGGACTGACCAATTGGTCCTTTGCAGATTCAATAGCAGCCTACTCCAGAACGAAATGAGCTCAAACAATATGCTAGGCATAAATGCCAGTCTTATCTTTTAATGATAATTTGAATAAGATTGTATACTGTATGTTGAAGGTAGAAGGAATAGTTTTGTAACTTGTTCAATAGAAAATTAGAAAATTTCAAGAATTCTTAGTTGTAAAAAGAGCTGGATAGCTCAACCTAAACAGAAATTAATCACCAACTTTCAAGTTTCAATGCAAGAATTCAAGGTTAAAATTGGCTTTCAAATGGAAGTAAAATTGAACTTCAGAACTTCAAAGTTAAACAAGAAGGACCTCTAATATCCCAAGTGTATTCATATTAAGGAACTAATCAAACCATTCGAAAGATTCGATATCTACATTTCCTAAGTTGTTTTTTAGAAGTTTTGAATTATATGGTGGTTCCTAAACTGTTATATAGATACTGTCATATTTAAGAGAAACAACAATAGATTATTATGATTTTCGTTTATAACATACATACACATGCCTAAAGCATTTAAAAATGCCTTTGGAAGTTTTCACCAAATTTGTACCAAAATGTCCGTCATCACTCCAGTTTAGTAACACCCTCAGCAGCTTGCCTGTGCTTTGGCATGCCAGATTTATAAAATGTAAAATGAACTGTGTCTAATGAAACATTTACCAAGCCTGAGATGATGTCAGATCAATATGCATTTACACTATATCCTAAATTCAATTGGGTATCAAAGTGCTTTTCCTTAATGTCACAAAGTTATAATCAACAGAATACACATACTCATTGCAATTGATGAAGATAGTGATAACTAGTTCTGTTATTTAATTCTAATAATCAATAAAAGTTTGAATTATGAACCTTGAAGCACACCCAATCATTCCAAGGAATATAAAAAGAATGAAATGGGGAGAAACAATATTAGCATTCAAAGATGATGAAAAGGTAAAATGAATTCACACAACCATCATTTCCATAGAGGAAAGCTGACACTCTCAGATATCAGTGATGATAAGGTTCACAAGTTGTGGGGGAACATTGTCAAATGTTGGATTCATAACACACACTCTTGAACCCCCAGTTCCACTGTCGATACAGTCAGAGAAGTCACTAAAATCCAACAATTCCGATGGTGATTTAAGATCATTCAACAAAACTTTAGGGTTGTGTGGATACAGAGGGCAGAGCTGCAAAAGAAAGGGGACTGACCATAATGTTATACACAAAATGAATCTTGATGCATAATTAATATAACTATGGAGATTCAATCTTGGGGACTGACCAATTGATCCTTTGCATATTCAATAGCAGACTACTCCAAAACAGAATGAGCCCAAATAGTATGGTAGGCTTAAATGCCAGTCTTATATTTTAACGATAATTTGACTAAGAATGTATATTGTATGTTGAAGGTAGTAGGCATAGTTTTGTAACTTGTTCAATAGAAAATTTGAAGAATTCTTAGTTGTAACAAGATCTAGATAGCTCAACCTAAACTATAATTAATCACTAACTTTCAAGTTTCAATGCAAGAATTGAAGGATGAAATTGGCTTTCAAATGGAGGTAAAATTGAACTTCAGAACTTCAAAGTTAAACAAGAAGGACCTCTAATATTCCAAGTGTATTCATATTAAAGAACTAAACAAACCATTCAAAAGATTCGATATCTACATTTCCTAAGTTATTTTTTAGAAGTTTTGAATTATATGATGGTTCCTAAACTATTATATAGATACTATCATATTTAAGAGAAACAACAATAGATTATTATGATTTTCGTTTATAACATACACACGCATGCCTAAACAATTTGACAACGCCTTTGGCAGTTTTCATCAAATTTGTACCAAAATGTCTGGCATCACTGCAGTTCAGGAACACTCTTAGTAGCAGCATGCCTGTCCTTTGGCATGCCAGATCTGTAGAATGTAAAATGAACTATGTCTAAAGAAACATTTACCAATCCTGAGATGGTGTCGGATCAATATGCACTTACACTATATCTTAAAAGTCAATTGGGTATCAAAGTTCTTTTCCTTAATTCTACAAAGTTATAATCAGCAGAATGCACATACTCATTGCAATTTATGCAATCGATGCAATTGATGAAGGTATTGATAACTAGTTCTGTGATTTAATTATATTAATCAATAAAAACTTGAAGTTATTAACTTTGAAGCACACCCAATCATCCCCAAGAATATAAAAAGAAAGAAATGGAGAGAAACAATATTAGCGTTCAAAGATGATGAAAAGGTAAAATGAATTCACACAACCATCATTTCCATAGAGAAAAACTGAGACTCTCATGTATCAGTGATGAAAAGGTTCATAAGATGTGGGGAAACATAGTCAAATTCTAGATTGAAAACACGTAGTCTTGAACCCCCAGTTTCATTTTCGATACAGTCAGAGAAGTCTCCAAAATCCAACGATTCCGATGGCGACTTAAGATCATTCAACAAAACTTCAATATTGTGTGGATAAAAAGGGAAGAGCTGCAAAAGAAAGGGGGTTGGCCATAATGTTATACACCAAATGAATCTTGATGCATAATTAATATAACTATGCATATTCAATATTGGGGCTAACCAATTGATCCTTTGCATATTCAATAGTAGGATACTCCTGAACAGAATGAGCCCAAACAGTATGATAGGCTTAAATGCCAGTCTTATCTTTTAACGATAATTTGAATAAGATTGTATATTATATGTTTAAGGTAGAAGGAATTGTTTTGTAACTTGGTCAATAGAAAATTTGACGAATTATTAGCTATAACAAGAGCTAGATAGCTCAACCTAAACATCAATTAATCACCAACTTTCAAGTTTCAATGCAAGAATTGAAGTTTAAAATTGGCTTTCAAATGGAGGTAAAATTGAACTTTAGAAATTCAAAGTTAAAAAAGAGGGAACTCTAATATCCCAAGTGTATTCATATTAAGAAACTAATCAAACCATTCAAAAGATTCAATATCTACATTTCCTAAGTTATTTTTTAGAAATTTTGAATTATATGATGGTTCTTGAACTGTTATATATATACTATCATATTTAAGAGCAATAACAATGGATTATTATTTTTTTTGTTTATAACATACACACACATGCCTAAACCATTTGACAATGCCTTTGGCAGTTTTCATCAAATTTGTACCAAAATGTCTGGCATCACTCCAATTAAGGGATAATTTTAGGGGCGAATTTTAGCCTAGTGGGCTATTTTTCCATGTTTTTCTCCCAAAAAAAATTCACCATTTTGCATTTTTTGAAGCCCTGTTTCACCCAATTTTGATGGGGTAAAAACTTTTCACCCTAAAAATCGCCAAATTATTATATAAACAATATAAAATCCTTGGAAATTAAAATATGTTTTGAAAAACATCACCAATCATTTTATAGTTGGTGTTTTAAGAATTGGTAATATTCACCAACATTTATACACTTTTAAATAAGTATGGTTCCTTAAAATCATCCCTGCTCCAATTCAAGAACATTCTTAGTAGCAGCTTGCTTGTGCTTTGGCATGCTAAATCTGTAAAATGTAAAATGAACTATGTCTAATGAAACATTTACCAATCCTGAGATGATGTCGGATCAATATGCACTTACACTGTATCCTAAAAGTCAATTGGGTATCAAAGTTCTTTTCCTTAATGTCACGAAGTTATAATCAGCAAAATACACATACTCATTGCAATTGATGCAATTGATGAAGGTATTGATAACTACTTATGTTATTTAATTCTAATTATCAATAAAACTTTGGAGTTCTGAACTTTGAAACACACACAATCATCCCAAGGAATATAAAAAGAAAGAAATGGGGAGAAACAATATTAGCATTCAAAGATGATGAAAAGGTAAAATGAATTCACACAACCATCATTTCCATAGAGAAAAGATGACACTCTCACGTATCAGTGATGAAAAGGTTCACGAGCTGTGGGGGAACATAGTCAAATACTAGATTGACAACACGCAGTCTTGAACCCCCAATTCCACTGTCGATATAGTCAAAGAAGTCTCCAAAATTCAACAATTCTGATGGCGATTTAAGATCATTCAACAAAACTTCATGGTTCTATGGATACAAAGGGAAGAGCTGCAAAAGTAAGGGGAATGAGCATAATGTTATACACAAAATGAATCTTAATGCATAATTAATCTAACTATCCAGATTCAATCTTTGGGACTAACCAATTGATCCTTTGCAGATTCAATAGCAGGCTACTCTAGAACAGAATGAGCCCAAATAGTATGCTAGGCTTAAATGCCAGTCTTATCTTTTAACGATAAATTGAATAAGATTGTATATTGTATGTTGAAGGTAGCAAACATAGTTTTGTAACTTGTTCAATAGAAAATTTGAAGAATTCTTAGCTATAACAAGAGCTAGATAGCTCAACCTAAACAACAATTAATCACCAAATTTCAAGTTTTAATGCAAGAATTGAAGGTTAAAAGTGGCTTTCAAATGGAGGTAAAATTGAACTTCAGAACTTCAAAGTTAAACAAGAAGGATATCTAATATCCCCAGTGTATTCATATTAAAGAACTAATCAAACCATTCATATAATAGACAATTGGTTTTTTTTAACCCGGTCTTGAGGGAGATGATACTATTTAGAATTGTGTTTTGCAATCATTATTTGATATCATCATTCAGTCCCATAATGAAAAACATTGCTTTAGGGTTATTATGGTTATACCACTTTCACCTAGTTTCTAGGGAGGCTTAGATGATGCATGTGATGCATCTATTAGAGCCATAATACATTGGCAGTATCAAACAATATGTAGAGAAAAACATTTGTTATTAGAAAATATTCAACATATATTGGGTGCCAAACATATATTAGAGAAAAGCATTTGATTCTAACTTCTATTGAGTATTTTGAAATGTTCTATTTCTAAAACAAAGTGGATATATATATATATATATATATATATATATATACACACATATATAACATGTCCTCCTTGTCCTAATTCTGGGGGTCACCATGTGCATGTTGGACACTCGTATTTCTGTGTCCTCCGTGTCCTATGTCCTTGTGTTAGGTGACTTAGTTTACGATGCTAATTGAATGATTTTTATCTGTAAAATAAGTTGACATTGGATGCTTTAGTAGTGAAGGATCAGGGTTTGAGAATTTATTAGTGTATATGTGAAAATATCCTCAAATCGAAGATATGAATTAATAAATTAAATGTTGCTACAAACTTACAAATGATATTTCTTTTCCAACCAAAAACCAAGATTTGTGATGGTAGAATGTTTTAACCTTTAGTTAGATTTGAAATAAGGTATGCATGAGGCTAAAACTAGGGTAGATCTAGGAATTTCACTTATTAATCTGAAGTTTTCAACCCTGTAAATTAGCCTTTTAATTCTATTTTAGACCATATTTAATCAGCGCTACAGAGAAAATTTCCATAAGCTAATTCCCAACCACAAACTGGGGCAAACCTACCATGCAATTTGATGTTTTAGGGATGAGTTTAATACATGTAAATGACAGAAATTTTCAGATCTTATAAAACAGAAAATGAAAGATGAATTAATATTTAAAATGGCATAAAAGCTGTGATTAGTGCCTAACAAATCCAAGTTAGGAAGATGGGATCAATTGAGGATCTCATGAAGGCTTTAGTGATTAAAGAGTAGATAGGATTGAATGGTTCAAACCCAATCTACTCCTTAATAACTAGATCTACTTTAGAAATATTCAATAGGAAAATCCTAAGCTAGACATTAGATATTTGTCAAACAAAGGTGAAGAGCAACATAACCAAATTTGAGAAACATGCACACTATTAAACTTTTCAATGACAAGCATCCAATATAATATAGAAACGTATTACCCGATTATAATTTATTATCAAGATACAATTGAAGATGATATCCATTGACCAAGAATCAAGTATCAAATACATCCAGTCAACCATCCATAAGCATCAAATAAGAGTACTAAACAATAGTATAAGAATTCTCTTCATAACTTATGCTTGTTTTTTACCACAATTAGATATTTTAGTTGGCTGTTATGAAGGAATTTATATTAGTAAGACACTGCATTCGAGATGTATGAATTTGTAGGCATATCTATGTATTCTAACCTATTATGGTTCAATTCATAGAAGAGGAGGAGGTGGAGCTTATGGAAACTGAAAAAAAAATAAAAATTGTGGAAACACACCCGATCCTTCTGTAGAAGTAGCTATTAATAATGATGTAAATGGTCATGTTTCCCCTACTGGATCTACATCTCCTACAACTGATCACTCATAAGAAGAACTCACTAAGGTTGGTTTCTCTCTCAACATATTTTTTGTTTGACTATAAGATGCCTTGGTCTGTCATTTGTTGGTAATCTCTATCTTCTTACTGCACATTGCCCTTTACAATGAGTATTCCATTGCTTTTAGTTTGACATTTAATATTAGATTTGAAAAAGGGTTTATTTAAATCAAATGCATATTTTATGGTGAGGATATGAGCTTGCTTACCCTGATCATAAGCCGTGATGTTTGCAAAAATCAAAAGCACCGTCGAGAAAGTAAAATCATTCGACCTCATCCCCATCATCAACATTTGCCAACGCATCTTGAGAAATGTTAACCAAAAAATCCCCCACATAGCTCTCAATGGCCTACACCACCTATGGACACCACCTCACAACACTCATTTCACCCCATAAGACCTTCCATTTGACCCCCACACCTCCAAAAGAGCCCAAGGATGAAGAAAAGGGATAAAAAACCCAAAAAAATCCCAAAATAGACCCCCAGGAGCTAAAGCCCTCAAAAAGGGGATAAAACCCTGAAAGGGGCTAAAGCCCAGACCAAGGGCTTAAAACCCTAAAACCCCTTGGAAAAACTATATAAGGAGGGTGGGGGGTCACTCTCAAAACACTCCTCACTTGCCTATTGTTATGCTGTCCATGGATGCTTTGAGACCTCTTGCTCTCAAACCACCCACTCTCCCTCTACTCCATCTCCTTCTCATTAAGCCATTGCTTCCCAACCAAGAGAGAGATGCTCCCATGAGCTAGGGCATGGTGGCCCATTTCCACCTAAGTGAGGTATAATATCTTTTTATGTTTGTCTTATTGTTTTTACTTTCTAACCCTCATCTCTATTTGCAGGTTTTTCATTGACTTTGTTTGCAGGTTGTCCCCATTGTAGTATAGGTTTATTTTGCAGGTTTTGGAGGCAGAACCCTAACATACTGTGTGCAGAGGGGTTCAACAATGCTCTATCATCTCTCCATTTTTCTTTCTGTTATTAGCTCTTAGATATAGCTCATAGTTGTAGCCATTTGCTTAAATTAGATTAGTTTCAATTTGCAGCTCTGTTTATGCCATATTTCCATTCCATTTTTAATATTTTTAAAGGGTAGGAACCTACCCTTCTGCCCTATAGGCACAAGGGAGCCATTCCTGCCTTTGTAGTGAGGAGAAATTATCACTACAGCTTTGGGGACTCCCCTGGGTCAATCCCACAGGATTCCTGGGTCAAAGATTTCAAATTTTCAAGTTTTTTTCTATTTTACCCTAGTTTTCAGAAATCTTAGTTTAGATCTATTTAAATCTGCTTTATTTCCTATTTTTTTCAGTGCCGAAGCCTCTGCTAGGTCGAGCCGAGTCAGACTGGCCCCAATACCAGTTACTATCGGCCAGATCTAACCCTGCATCACCAAAACACCCCTTTCCGGAGAAGGTCGCTCTTATCAGGGGAAAAGGTGAGACTGGGGCAAACTTAATCCCCAGACAGGAATGCCCAGGGCGTACTTAATCCTCAAACAGGCACGAATTCAGCCCAGGAGCTCAAGTTGCAGCTGTTTTCGCATTTTGTGTGACCCCCTCACTCATTTCTGGAAAAATCTCGCGGCCCCTTCGCGGGATTTGGTCAGAAATGTGCAGCCTATCACACAGAAGTTGTTTTTAAGTTTAATTAATAGTAATTTTTAGTTTCAAAGGACTGTCAGTGTGGCCCAGCCGCCTCTGTCCACCATTGCAGGTCTCTTTTAATTCCAGTTTTGATTTTGTGCAAATAAATCCATGAACAATGTGTATATGCTAAATCAATCATTAAGGCTTAATAAAATCAACTAGTCTACCTAAAAGTAACTTAAAATTAACCATATTGCTGCCCCCTTCCTCCTTTACCCAGTCATCACCCTCCAGGGTATTCTAGGATACGACGAAGGGAAAGCTCGTATAGATCTAGGAAGCTTGTATAGATCTAGGCACTCCATGGTATTTTTCCCAAACCACTAAAACCAGGTGACCTAGAAGGTAGAGGGAGTAGAGAAGGAGGGCTTCTCACGGCGCTAAGATTCCTCCCTGTTGACCAACCTAGCACTTGGAGGTGACCTGAGGATCTACGGATGGGCTTAGTCCCATTGTGTTGAGAGCCCAGCACCTTCTCTTGGTTGAAGAAGAATATCACTGAGAGGTAGACATTTAGTTAGGCCAACAATTCAGGGTAAAACACCATATTTGCTTACAAATTTCTGTTTATGTTTGCATACAAAACCATGATATGAACTCTACCATGAATTCATAAACCATATTGCAAACCAAATACCAGAACAAACAAGCAAACCAACACACCATACCAAATAATTAACCCAACTCAGTTCATGATGCTGAGTAATCCTTAAAATTTACCAAATTTACACTAAGTTCAATCAATTCTGCAGTCTTTGAGGACATAAGTCCCTGACTACTTCAACTTTGGTAAGTACTTGGGCTTTTCCTAGGAACTCATTATGAGGAGTACCACAAGAACCCCAAAGTAGCTAGCCGCTGAGAGGAATTGCCAAGCGAAACAGGCAATGACCCCTTCCGATTGAGTAGAAACACCCATGAGGAACAAGCCAAGCGTTGTCTTCTGGCAGTCTTGGTGGCCGAGAGACCACCTTCAGCCAATAGGAAGCCATTGAAACTGGGGTCCAAATATCATACCCACTAGTTTCATACACCAAAGCGAACACAATTAATCCTCCAAGATCTTCCTCGCGCCTAAGAGGCGAACCACCACCATTTGGAACACTCGGTCAGCACCGTCGTAGTCGTTCTCAGTGATCTCCCACACCTTCAGAGGGCCACACAGCCTCTGATTTTGATTCAGACCCATATCATTCTGAACCAGACCTCCACACCGCACCATTTATCCCCATGGCTACTGCAAACCCGAATCCATTTTCCGTCCTAACCTTAGCAAGTGGACCCATGTCCACATCATAACCTGTCACACACAACATGGCAAGTGGTCCAAGCACAGTCATGCAGACTATCATTAGCCAATTTCCACCACCAATAGTGACCAGCCAAGCTGGCCCAATGGTAACACATGGGGGCAGTGGCCCCTCCACACACATTGTCCCCCGTGCCACACAGGGGGGCAGTGCACCGACCACCTACATTGCCCCTACCGCCATACATGGGGGCAATGCCCCCGCTACCCATACCATCCCACCCACAAAACTTGGGGGCATTGGCCCATCTGCCATGGTGCCACCACAAGCACCCCCAGCCATGTAGATGCATTATGCACCTGCAAACCCCACCCCCATTGCAGCCACATCAACTTGGGGTCAAATATGCCCTTCATGGCTCATCTGAACTTGCCTAGCTTGGCTAGATTAACAAATGATCCCATCTGCCACCAAGCTTTCTGGCCACCCATGCCAATGAAGCTACCATCATACATCCCAAAGTTTGAAGGCAAAGCCAAGGAATGTCCCAAAAATCATATAATGACATTCCATTTATGGTGCTCATCCAATAGCATCGTAGAAGACTCCATCAAGCTGAGGCTATTCCAACACACCCTTACAAGTGCCACGACCAAATGGTACATTGAGTTGCCACAATCCAAGTACCCCAACTTCAACTCCCTATCCTTCATGTCCCTATAGTATTTCCAACTCCCTGTCAGATATGACGAGGGGGTGGAGATCCTGTTATCTTGTCACCAAAACATTGCCACTCACATCACGGATCATATCCATGAGTGGCAGAGGCGCCATAGTTTATGTAAGATCCAACTTGATGACAGGATTTTCTTAGATTGGTTCCTCAAGACTTTGCTCCTGCCCATCGCAAAGGACGTCGCATCTGAACATCCCCAATCTAAAGAAGAGGCCATACTGAAGGCCCAACAATTTGACCTCATCTATTCCCAGTTGGTATATTTGTACACTGTCATTCCAGACACTCCCTGTCCAAGTACCTCTTACCGCGATGCACCGGGGGCATCCCACACAGCGGACGGCATCATAGGGTCAGTCTCCCAACAACCACAGCCTTGACCAACACCACCTGCCACGGCACCACAACCAAGCAACACTGCTAATGTTGCTTACCAAAACCAAGCTCCGGACTATCCTAGAATGATGTCCCAGTCCAGAGCAACAACCTCTTATGCACAACCTATGCCACCGCAGCAAGCTCAGGCCATGGCTTGGCCAACACAACAATATGTGGGGAAAATTCCCACATTCGTGGCACCAGCACTCCCACAAATATACTATGCACCACCAGAGCAACAAGTTCAAGCCCTCGCCCCCGCTACACCCTCTCTGTTGGAACAAGTGTTCACACAACAAAACCGTCCCAACCAACCTGCCCCCAACAATCAACAAGGGCAATCTAGAAACAATCGGCCTCGCAACCAAGTAAATAACAAACCACGGGGAGGTGGTTAGCAACCGAACCCTCCCAATAATGTTGCGACTAACCGGCCAGCCCAAAACCGCCCAAGGAAGAATGCACCAAGACGCAACGCTCCATTGCACACAAAACAACCTTGTACACTCTGTGATGTTTATGGGCATTACACATTTGAGTGTCCCCTCATGGCTCGCGCTAAGCAGGCCATTCAAAATGAGGCCCAACAGGCCGCCAATACCCCCACTCAAGCCCAACCCAACCAGGCACCACAAGGACCTCCTCCTATGGTTCTTCAAAACCCACTACCAGTCCAAGGATTGGTGGCAACCGCTCCCCCTCCCCAGGTCAATCCCAATGCTCTGGGGGCACCACCCACGGCCGAAACAGATGTTCGCCACTGAAGAGGTCAACTTACAGACTAGACGAAATTAGTACGGTACCACCACTGAACCTATTGACTCATCAGCAGCATCCATGTCTAAGACAACCAACCTACCTCTCCAGTTACCCCCATTCCCGTGCCCCCCCATACGCAAAATAGCCAATAATGCCACAGCTAGAGCTGCAGTCAGCTATAGCATTGTGGATGATTTGGCCCAAACGCCAACCACCATGTCCACTCTTGAGGTACTTAAAATGTGCCCAATGCAGCAGAAAGCCTTACTAGCCTCTCTAGGGGTAGTAGACCCCTCTGATTCCAAGCTAATCACATTTGACACAGAGAACAGAGAGCCACACATGTCCTCCACTATCGCCTTCCAAATCCTCGTATCCATCTAGAACTTGGTTGTGCACTGATGCATAGTGGATGAGGGGGCATCCATGTGCGTCATGTCTACCTTGGTTTGGCAGAAGCTTGGATCACCGATTCTGCAACCGTCCTCCACGACTCTGCGAGCTTATGATGGACACCCCACTAAATCCTAAGGAATCCTCCCCCATGTCCCCATCATGTTATCTAGGAAGACAGTCATGATCGACATCGAGGTAGTCAACGCTCAACTGGATTACAACCTCCTCCTTGGGAGGAGTTACATGTACGCCATGTGAGTCATTGTGTCAACTGTCTTCCACCTCATGATGTTCCCCCACAAAGGGAAGATTGTGACGGTTGACCAGCTCACCTATCATGATCCGCAAGGGTTAATAGCACCTACCAATGTTATCCCTACCATCACCACCATTGAGCCGCAAGGGGTGACTGCACACGCTAATGTCATCCTTGTAACCAACACTGTGGTTGAAAACACACCAGCCTCCCCACCATTGAATGTGGGCTTTAGGTTGTTTACTGATCCCACCATGATGGATCCTTTCCCATTGGTGTCACCACCATTGACACAAATGCAAACTGCGGACTTGTGCATGGTCTCATCAAGCACCACTGCACCCAAACAGCAACCGCAGCCGCAACCCCAACCACAACCACTTCATCATCTGCAGCCACAACATCACCCATAGTAGCAGCATTACGTGCAGTCGCAACCACAACCTCACCCCCACATGCAACCAGCTGGGATTTATGTGGGCTCATCTCCGGTCCATGCAATTCCCTTTCTCTTTCCCCCACCTTGTGTCATGAGGAAGCCGGTCATGGCCACCTTAAGCCTACCCAACTTTACATTGGGGATCCCGGTGTGGTATCTAGACCCACCAGCTCAACCAACAATGCCCCAGGTTGTGTTAACTCCGGTGCAACCTATTGTGGTTGAGTCTCACCCCCGACCTAGTCCGCATAAGCCAACCGCCGCACCCGCACCTGCACCACCCCAACCCAAAAGGGAAAGGGGAAAGAACACCAAAGCCACTACAGAACCACGACAAGTCCCACCTTGTGCCATATGCAAACAACAGGGCCATCCAACTTAGAATTGCCCTAAAATCCTAGTAATCCATGCGCATCTGGATGCCATGGATACAAACAAAAACATCCCCATGGTTGAACTCCCAACCATGCCACTAGTCAGGAACAAGGCATTGAGGAAAAACCATGCTTGTGCCCTTTGCGGCTTGTATGGACATTACTCCCACCATTTCCAAGACCTTCCCGAGTTTTGAATGGCTCTCGCTGACCTCCATCACCATTCCCTTGAGTATGAGATCACCTTGATCGAAGAAGTTCACCCCCCACCACCTTCTTCAGACACCGTGTCCATCTACATGATGTCTAGTTCTGTAGACCCTCTTGTCTCCACCATCATCAATGGTTCATAAAACCTGTCTCTTATGTTGTTTCCCCATCCACAGCTGCAACCTCGGTTGCAACCTCAACCTTAGTTACCAAGGAAACAGTGGGGTTCATTCCCGCTCAACATGATCCTTTTCCTTTTCCTTTTCCTTTTCCTTTTCCCACCATCTCGGATCATGATTAAGTCTGTCTCGGCAACCCGCAACCTACAGGATTTCACATTGGGAGATCTTGTGTGGTACCTTGAACCACCTACCCTACCTCTAAGGCCCCAGGATGTGTTGACTCATGTCCATCCAATTGATATTATGTTGCACCTACCTCCAGGTCCATCAAAGACTCCTCTCGTCTCTAGGCCTGCCCCTCTTCCTCCAACAGAGACTGGGGGAAATGCCACCAAAACCACAACCAATACCAGTTACATGATCTCTAGAACCAGTTGCCCTTCCATCTCATCGGCTGTGGAAGATCCACCTGATCTATCCCGACACCACTTATGTGATGACTAAGAGATCTGTAAGACCACCTCCGATTTTACCCCATTCCCTTTAAACCATAGTGTGGAATTGATCCTTTCCACAAAAGACCAGATTCCATCACCTAGCCTTGCCAATGACCTTCGTCTCAGCAAGGGGGCAAACCTCTTCGCTGACTCTGAGGACAACTCTTGAAGAAGCTGCACAATGGGCTCTACCTCAAGAGATTTTACACTTAACATCACCAATGAGTCGCTTCATTTTCGTTTTTTGTTTTCCAACTTTTTTTAGCAAAAATCAAAGATAGCACCGTCAGCTGCTAGTCAAAAGTCACTCTGAACCTGTTTGAGACACCTCTCACACCTCCGGGATCAAACTTTCATTTCCTTATGAGACCATCGTCTCATGTTTAATAAGTCAATTTCGGTACCATTTCCCAGAAGTCACCTCGATTCACGAGCCATGACATGATGATGTGAGTGTCTACGAATCGGTACTCGTATCACATTTCCCGACCACTACTCATACAAGCTGTCAGGCCACCGCCCATTAAGGATTGTACTATAATTTTACTTTTTGTATTTATAATTGTCCTTTTTCACCGCACCTTATGCGGACATCTGGACCACCATCCACAAAACCCTTTGTTTTTCTTCCATGTATTTGACATAGAAGTGTCCTCAGGCCGACGCCCGTTAATAATTGTAATTTTAGCTTTTATTTTATTTTTAGCACATAGTTGTCTTTTCCATTCACCGCACCTTATGCAGACCTCTGGACCACTATCCACAAAACAATTTATTTTCTTGCATGCATTTGGCATATAAGTGCCTCCGAACTTGCACTCACATCGCATGTAGTCAAGTTCATCCACCGTAACACACACACATGCTCTCCTGACCTCTGTCCAAGAGCCACCTCGGTTTGCGTGCCTCTACCGCACCGTCTCATAGGCCTCTGCTGCTATATATCCCATGCATGTATTGGTGTGTTTGAGAGCCTTCTGTTCTGTCCATACTGCGCGGATGACCTTTCAACCTCTGTCCACCGTCTCGACATGGGGCACCGCTAGTGCTACCGCAGTCAGTTGACCACATTGGAGTTTCATTTAAGCTCTTTTTTGACTCCTTAAAACAATGAAAAGATCGTCAAGTGTAGCTGCTTCCTTTCCCACTCACTAAATTATAGGAAAGGGCATCTACATCGTCTCGTTTACCTCTTTTTGCGGACCATGTAGACCATTTCATGAAAAGGACCTCCTTGGCACACGCAAGCCAAGACCATTCCCCTCTACATACTTTTGTGCTTTCTCAGGCATAGGGGCCATACTTTACAAAAAATCTCACCAACCGTTTTTGTTAAGCTCTTTTCCAGCCGTTTCAACAAGAAAAGATCGTCGAGCAAACTTGGTTTCGTTCATGCTCGTAACAGTATTTGAATGACCGTCCAGTCAGTATAGGTTTAACCTTTTCTGGCTTGATTGGACTACCAATGGTAAAGAAGTCTCTCATCCCCTCCAGGATGGCCGAGCTCTCCTATGTATGCTTTTATCCTTTTTCAGGCACAGGAGACTACCAACGAAAAAAAGTCCCCACTGGAGTATTCTTCGTGCTTTCAGACTCTCTAAAATTGAAAGCACCATCGAGCACTTACCTTCTTGAGCTCGCCAAAAATCCATGAGATCGTACCACAATGGTGTCCCTAGACACCACCCCACAGAAAACAGTTTGGAAGCATTCCCACATTGGGTCGCCTTTGTTCAGAGTACTCTGCAATGTGTCTTCCTTGGATCCCATCAGTATCAAAAGTGTCCACCTCCTCCAAGTATTTCCCATCTGCAGTGACATTCCCGGTATTATAGCTATGATCCCATTCCCTTGAGTCAGTTTCATTTGCTTCCTGGTTCGCCCTGCCGTCATCCTCTGAACAAAGGAAGTTTGAGTCTCCCACTCCCCCCCTGCCCCTATTCAGTTTTTTCCCTCCCCCCCCCCCCCATTCAGTGAGTCATTCTGCAAATTGCTTCACATCTTTCAGTTATCCCTCACGCTCTTGGTCAAGGAAACATCATTTCCTTGACTAGGGGCAGGTCTCCCTCTGTCAATGCCAATACACATATTCTATAGGATAGACCCATAGGTCCTTGTACCTTGGTTTCATTAACATCATTGATGAGTTCCTTAGACCACTTGAGAGGAGTCCTTAGTGCCTCTTGGGATGGTTGTTTCTCACGTGCTCAACTTCAACTCCATCATCATACCGTTGAGATTCGTACAAGGTTTGTTCCACACAATACTTAGTCGAGACCCCAGATGTCACCCGACTCTAGCACATTGGTGAGTCCACTTGAGGGACCTAAATAGGTTATGTCCCTTGTGATTTTAGGGTTTCGTTGGAGACAGTGATCAGAAGCCCCAGCAGTGCTTCGATATACCTTTATGATTGATGCAGCATGCTTGTACCACATAGACTGTAACTCTTAATCAGCGAGTCCATACAGCTATGTACCATTCCATATCCAGCAAATCGTCAGTCATGAAGATATAGCATTCCATGAGAATGACATGGGTCCAATGTACCAAATCAGTATTGTATTCAGCCTCACATGAGAGGAAACCATCATTGTAACATCAGTTGTATATGATCGGCTCTTGTATTTTAGAGCATAGATCAAATGATTCTTTTGACATTGTCACGAGCATGGGAATGCCCGCCTCATCCATATACATGTCACACATTTATTGTATCTCACCCATTGATGGGAACCAAGTTAATACAAAACCAAAAGCCACCATGCCCCAGCCTCGAAATCACCACCTCTCGACAGCAAATCCTATGATGTCCATCGGCCATATGTTGAGCTCCTGCCCTCACACATCATGGGGCAATTTGTTAACCCAAAAACCCCCCACATAGCTCTCAATGGCCTACACCACCTCACAACACTCATTTCACCCCATAAGACCTTCCATTTGACCCCCACACCTCCAAAAGATCCCAAGGATGAAGAAAAGGGCTAAAAACCCCAAAAAAGAGCCCAAAATAGACCCCCAGGAGCTAAAGTCCTCAAAAAGGGGTTAAAACCCTAAAAGGGGCTAAAGTGCGGACCAAGGGCTTAAAACCCTAAAACCCCTTGGAAAAACTATATAAGGAGGGTGGGGGGTCACTCTCAAAACACTCCTCACTTGCCTATTGTTATGCTGCCCATGGATGCTTTGAGACCTCTTGCTCTCAAACCACCCACTCTCCCTCTCCTCCATTTCCTTCTCATTAAGCCATTGCTTCCTAACCAAGAGAGAGATGCTCCCATGAGCTAGGGCATGGTGGCCCATTTTCACCTAAGTGAGGTATAATCTCTTTTTATGTTTATCTTATTGTTTTTACTTTCTAACCCTCATCTCTATTTGCAGGTTTTTCATTGACTTTGTTTGCAGGTTGTCTCCATTGTAGTAAAGGTTTTTTTTGCAGGTTTTGGAGGCGGAACCCTAACATACTGTGTGCAGAGGGGTTCAACAATGCTCCATCATCTCTCCATTTTTCTTTCTGTTATTAGCTCTTAGATATAGTTCATAGTTGTAGCCATTTGCTTATATTAGCTTAGTTTCAATTCGCAGCTCTGTTTATGCCATATTTCCATTCCGTTTTTACTATTTTTAAAGGGTATGAACCTACCCTTGTGCCCTATAGGCACAAGGGAGCCATTCCTGCCCCTGTAGTGAGGAGAAATTCTCACTATAAAAACCTCTTCATATTTTCCATTCAAAGCATACCCTGCAATCATATAGCTCCACAAAACCACATTCCATTCAGGCATACTGTCAAACACTTTCCTTGCATCCTCAAGAATAAGAGGAATATGAACAACAAACATGTTATACCCACATCCTTTGAGGACTACAATGAGCAAAAAAAACACTGTGTAGTGATCAATTACCCCCCAAATGTGAAATGACAAGCAAACATAGGCATGTAAGCATTAAAATATCTCATTCACTTCTTCCTTTTCCTTGATAAGTGTTGGTTTTATTTCTCACATTGAATTTCCCAAGTTCACCTAGACAACGCATGCTTCATGCTTGCAAGGAGATTTGAGCCATTTCATCTCCACCACATCCACAACAACGAAAAAAAACCATGAATAAAATAAAAACACAATAGGTAATCAAGAAAAAACATAGAAGGAAACAAACCTGAAGGTCTAAACATTGTTTCCATTCTGTAGGTGGGGCAAGTGGTTCTAGAAGCATGGGATCACATGTGAGGGGAGTGGATGATGCACTAATAGGAAAATTACTTCACCCACCCTTCCTATAAAAAAAACATCATAGCATGTTCCAGATCCTTCAGTGAAGTTCAAAATCAAAAACCCCCAAATGGGAGCTGGAGCAGATCATGTTTGAAAGGGAGAGATTGAAGAAATTTCTTATAAACCTCCCCCCAGATGTCGATGTCATTTATGCAAAGAGGAAATTGAGGACCTAGAATCAAATAGATGCATCAAGGCGATTCTTATGACATTTTATAGAGTTAGACACCTTGAGGTTGTTCTGCTCACACATATGGACCATCTAAGAATCCTTCCTGGGCTTGAGGTTCTCTTCAAACTGTGCTTGGTTCTGTGAGTCCCTCTCTCTTTTCCCAGCTCCAGGGATTTTATGGGATGATATTTTTGCTAGGAATATACTATTTACTATGTTTTCTCCTGGGGAGGCAGTGGATACTCAACGTGAAGCTCAATACCAATATTTGACAATTTCAATTTCTATCCACAAACACCAATCTCATCACCATGTTCAGAATTTCCTGAATTCCAACTCCATTTATTCTTCTTGCTCCTAGGGAGGCAGTGGAGACTCAACGTGAAGTTCAATACCAATATTTGACAGTTTCAATTTCTGTCCATCGACACCAATCTCATCACCATGTTTAGAATTGCTTGAATTACTCTTCTTGCTCCTGGGGAGGTAGTGGAGACTCAACGGTGAAGCTCAATACCAATATTTGATAGTTTTAATTTATGTCCACCGAACACCAATCTCATCGCCATGTTTAGAATTTCCTGAATTCCAACTCCATTTACTCTTCTTAGATGCATCTTCAACCATCTTCTTAGATCTAGATATATTGCTTCTAAATCGGGTCCTCTTATCCTAAGTCTTCAACACTGTAGGGTAAGGTTGTGTGGGGAAAGGGTTCCATTCTCCGTGGCCATGGCTCCTCATAATCCACCAAAACTTCTTTATCAAAATATTTGGCGCTAACAGTATGTTTGGATAGGTTATTTGGCGTTAACAGTATGTTTGCGAAGGTTATTTAGCGCCAACAGGCTGGTTGAGTAGTAAGAGAATGAAATCTTCATGGGTTGAGGAAAATCAGCCATTGGCATTGCCATGAATGTCCCAATGTCACTCAAACATAGGTGAAGAGGTGGATTTTTGCATATAAAATTTTTTGTTTTAGTTATATATTTTTTTGTTTTATTTTTATTATTTTATTATATAAATTATGTTAATTAGTTATATATTATATTTTTTAATAATTATTATATAATTTGTTTAGTTTTAGAAATTAGGATTAATATAAAATTTAGCTAACTTGTGTTTTCTATAAATATAATAATTTGTGTTTTATATAAATATAATAAATTGTGTTTTTTATAAATATAATATTGTATTATTATTATATAATATTTGTTTTAATGGTATTTTTTGTTATAGTATAAGTATATATAATAAACTTGGATCGAGGATGTTGGCCAAGAAGAGTTGTCCATGTAGTGAATTAGGTGGGTGGTGACGTCAGATGCAAAATTTACCTAGCCACTAATGCATAAAGGAGATTTAACTTGCTAGTGATAAAGAGAGGTCATCACCGAATTATATGTATCATATTCTATGAGGTCATGAGACCTGTAAGAGGTCGAGGAATCGAAATATTTACCTGAAACTCCGAGATGGGGTCGGGCCTCTACCTTTATACTGCATATGGATCTGAGTTGGTTCTGGGTCAGCACCCCAGTTTAATTATAATTGATTCTTTGATTGGTTAAAATATTGTTCTTGGTGCTTTCACCGGTTTAATTATTATTGGATCAACTGCTACGACGTTTAAAGGAACTAATCCTGGTGAAGCTATGCCGATTGGTGCAGCTAGTTCAACGGTCACATATCATGATAGTTATATTGAAGTTAGAAAAGCACCTCAGTATGCAGGGACTTGCAGAGAGTCTTACATTGAAGGATCAACAACTAGCTATGATGCTTCTAGGTATCAATATTGTATTGGTTCTAGTACCTAATTTGTAATTGATGTATAAGGAACCTAATTTTCCTTTGGCACGTGCTTAACCGGGTTTGCTTCAATGGTGCAGCAGGGATAAAGATGGTCAAGAGAAAATTCGTGCAATTGCTTTGTTGGATCTCTAAAGATCGAGGTGCATGGCACCAATATTACGAATAGAAGGTACAAAATTTACAAAATTTACACTTCATTGTCAAAATTGCAATTTTTCATGACAAAATTAAAATTGACTAACATAAATGACTAATTCATATTCTTCTAGATAGTCATTTTTTATGTCGTGACTAAATTAGTTGTTTATGTTAGTCATTTTTAACTCTGCCACTTATTATCTAGTCATCTTTATTAACTGGTGACTAAATTAGTCGCTAATTTTAGTCATTTATAGTTGGGTCAATCAAAATTGCTCATATTTAGTATTAAATCACTTGAAAACCCCATGGTGACTATAATTTTTAGTGACGTAGTAGCTAATTCCTCATTTTGTACTAGTACCACATATAATCTACACCGTTCATTTTCTATACCTTTTATCTCCATTTCGTAGGTCCGTCAATTTCCTTCTTCCTTGTAACTTCTCCCTATGAAATTGTTGCTAACCGTAGATCTGCATCTACATGAATCTGCACCTTTTATTATCTCTCTTTAACTTCATTTTGCACCTTCCATCTTTCTACCTTTCCTTGCATATTTTTGTTGTGAAATGATCTCCAATCATAGATCTTGATTTACCATGAATCTAAACCATTCAATGGTGTGGCCCCTACCCAATTTTGCAATCCTCAAACATGATTTATCCCTTTCTTGTTCTCATTGCGAAATGATTTTGGACCGTGGATCAAAAATATGCCAAGATCTTCGTCGTTCAAACCCGTTGCATCTACCCGATTTCGTAGCTCCAAAAACATTATTCTTTCATGCATGTTGTGGCTTCAAAATGCATGTCCGCCATAGATATATTGCTCTCAAGATCATGATCGTTGGAATATGTGGGCCCTACGGGATTTCACAGATTGAAAAATCTACTTACCCCGTGCTAGTTGTCACTGTGAAATGAATCTCCACCGCAGATCTTCAACATTGATTGATCTTCACCATTGAAACAAGTGGCACCTACAATATGTCGCAATCATAAAAGGTTTAATTCATCGCGCATGTTTCCATTTCAAAATCCAATCCAACCATTGATCTCCAACATCATCATATCTCAGCCATTGAAACATGAGGATTATACAAGATTTCACAATCCTTGTTAATTTATTTCTCCTTGCATGTCCTCTTAGCGAAATCTTTATCCTCTGTCAATCTACTTTCATCTATTCATCCAATGACTAATCCCGCCATAAATTGAACCTTCTTCCACCAATATCAAATTATTTTATTTCGAGCATCTTTCTTTCGCGAATTCATCTGCATCCTTCGATTTTCTCCATTATGCATCCAGGCCCTCCATTCCTCTCACCATATAACCTCGAGCCGATTTTCTTTTCAGGTGTATTTACAAGGTTAAAATTAGGATTTTCAATAATTTTGCACTCCAAAGCAACAAACAAACCCCTTGTAACATCTAAAGAACCCATCAACACCCTTCAAGGTCCTATAATATGGAAAATTTTCAGACCTTCCTCTTTCTTTCACAAGCCTAACCCCCTACAACTACTTGGCTCAAAATAGTGCTAACAACTTATATTACTAACCTTAGATGTTCTTCATGTTTTTCTTCTATCTTGGAATAGACAAGGATTTCATCCAAGAATACTATCTGAAACTTATCTAAGTAATTTTTAAAGACTCCATTCAGTAAACACATTAATATTGTTGTTGCATTTGTTAAACCAAAAGTTACCACTATGAACTCATAATGTCCATACCTTGTTCTAAATGTTGTATTACTGATAACCTCATTCTTAATTCTAATTTGGTGGTATCCTGACCAAAAATCTATTTTTTAAAACACCTTGGATCCTTTCAACTAATCATGCAATTCATCAATTCTTGGCAAGGGGTACTTATTTTTAACCGTTGCTTTATTCAAGTGTCTATAATCTATGTAGATTCTTAGAGTTCCATCCTTCTTATTCTCAAATAACATAGGGGCTCCCCAAGGTGAAACACTAGGTCTTATGTAAACTTTATTTATTATCTCATCTAACTGCATCTATAATTCCTTTAACTATGGAGTACTCATTCTATAAGGTGATTTAGATAAAGGTATTGTTCCTGGCATCAATTCGATAGAAAAAACAATGTCCCTCTTGTTAATATCTGAGAAATAATGCAGATATTTGAACATTAAAACTTTTATCAATCAAACAATGAACATATGGATCCCATAAACACATCAATCCCACAAAGAATTTATCCACATGACACAATATATACTCTAGGAAAACCATCCAAATACGAAGGATGAAAAAACCCAACAATTCTTTGAGTATAATAGATGGACTTGCAGATAATGGATTACAAAACATTAATAGATTTCCCAATAAGAGAGAATAAGAAATTCTTTGAGTATAATAGATAGACTTGCAGAGAATGGCTTACAATATATTAGTATATTTTCTAATAAGAGATCCGCTCACAACAACTGTAATGATCTTTCCAAGTGCCCAACACTTTAATAACAAGTAAAAAATTCAAGCATGCAGAAATTAGTGTATAGAATTCACATGACCTGGGAGCATCATAACTTCAAATTTTATGGAGGAGCATCAACAACTGTGCATGCAACTCTCTCCATGCAAACATAAGCACCTCATGTGCACTAGTGCCAAGTCATTGTCTTTAGATTCTTATTCATGCACAATACATGTGCCATACCTTCCAAGAATGGATTTAATTGAACGCTAACTGATCTTGAATTGAACTTATTCTTTACCTAAATGCATGATCATTATTTTAGGAGATTAATTAAGTGTCATGGTGCTTCACTTTTAGTGTCGTACACGCAAGAAACTATTATTAGCTTTGCATGGATCTCTTCAGTTGACTGATGCATGCCTATTACAACTAAGCTTTTAACTGAATCCTTATCAATTCAAGTTCACTGGAGGTATACTTGGGCAATTCAAATTCATTCTCTCTCTATTCTTATCTCTTTATCATTTAAGATTTACTTCATGGTCCACATGTGTATTTATTTTGTATTCATCATATCATATTATACTCAAAAGAATTGTCCTACATAATAATGATCATATCGTATTACCCTAGTTCATATAGTCATATGCTAAAGTAAAACACTCTAGGGGTATCTAATATCTAAAGGATATTTGTAGCAATCGATGACCATGACTAATAATACATCACAATATAGTATCACCACTCTAACACATAAACCATTATACCTCATCCTGGAGATCCACCTCAATGAGTACCCATTCCCTAGATGACTTCATAAGGATCATGGCTTCATACAACACATGTCCATCTCCATAACTAGAGATCCATATCATAGGGTACCATCTATGAGAATCATCATGACTTTATACAACACAAGTAGAGACTTGATACAACACAATTATATAGTCTTGATACAAAACAAGACTACAATACTATAATCCTACCTCAACACATGAGGATATAAATGGGGATTTATACAACATAGGTCCTAACTTTATACAACATAAGTCCATAGAACGACTCTTAATGATATACATTCAATACTCCCTCTCAGGGAGGGATTCATTCTCTCAGTTTCCAAGCATTTTCTGCCATGCCAAGCTCATCTCAGAAGTATCTGAAATTTGTCACTGACAGTAGATTTGTCCACACAATTGCAATATGTTGATTAATAACTATGTATTGGAATTTCACTTTATATGACCATGTCTCTAATGAAGTAAAATTTCAACTCAATGTGTTTTATCATAACACTTCTCCAACTATATGCATAGCTCAATTTGGATACGCATACTCGACTAGATACACATACTCATTTGGATATGCATGTTCAACTAGATACACATAAAAAGTATGTTCATGCTCTCCAGTTATCACAAGTATGGTCACTCTCTTTAACCATCATATTATGGTCAAACTCTCTAGCTATTACAAGTACCTTTCTGAGCTACTTTGCTTCTTGGATGATAGTACTATCTTGAAAAAATATTTTCCTCTGTACTACTCTTTAATATACAGCTTGCTTTTGTAATACTAGCTGCAATACACATAACTTTTGTAGTACTAGCCGCAATATACATCACTTACCTCATGCTAAAACAATAGCTAGATAGAAAAATAGGTTTTCCATGTATCAAATACAATAAAGAACCTATTCTAATGTACCTCAAAGGTACTCTAAGACGTGATTTAGTAATAAGCTTTAAAATACAATAGGTCTTCTTAGTACCTTAAGATACCAACCAACGACTTACCCGTAGTAGCATCATCTAGATCCAATCCCGAATGTAGTTTTTTCTAAACTAAAAACCATGGATTTTACATCAATTATATACAACAACACATATCAAATGTGCAATATCATGCAAAAATAAAATCTCATATTTTCTTTCAATATTCAACATCTGTTGACCTTTTAGAATCTTCTGCTATCTAGAGAAGTTTTCTTTGATCTTTAAATTCTTTGTGATTTTATTCAAGCCATATCGCATTCATAGTTATTTCATATTCTTCTCTTTATACCATGGCACCTCAACTACCTCTCCAAGAGGTTTAAATTTTCTCTAACAGTCCTAACTATAACTCTTCTCGAGTATTTGATAGTTTATGTGAATTTGACCATGTCTCTTATCATGTAAATTTACTCCACGAGATATCACAACCACTAGCTTCTTGAGTGATGTACATTGGCTTAACTAGTTTGGGGACTTTATATGTTGTTTCTCATAAAGACGCATCAATACTCCCTCTTCAACTAGAGGAGTCTTTCATGTATTATACCAATCTTGTCTCGGTCGAAGGCTTAGTAAGAATGTTGGCAATGATGCTCATCTGTTGATATGTACCATGTCTTAGATATAACTGACTAGAAACCTCATGAAGCTTTATTGCTTTACAATATGCTCTATCTGTGACCTTTCTCAATCACTACACTAGCTAGAATTCATATATCCTTGGAACTTCATTTCATTATTCAAGACATATCTGAGTCCACATACTATTGTACCAAGTATGTACTACAATACATGCTTTGTTGTACATTTCTATGTGTTGACTTCAAAGCATACATATGGTTTTGGAACTAGCCAAATACATCTCAACTAATTTTGAGATCTTCTAAATCAAAATTAAGAATATTTAGATTTATCTTCATATGTGTGGCCATGGACTTACAGTCCATCATCCTAAAACTCTTTAGGTTCTTCTACTACATATTTTCCATAATTGAGGAAAATCTTTTTCTAGAGACTACCACACTTCTAACCTCAAGAATCATAACAAAATTCTTGAATACTTTTCTCAACTTTCTTTTGAATATGAGCATCATGCAGGTTTCCTCTCAACATGAGGTACATCAACTGTATTTACTAGTTCTTTCAATAGGTAGTGAATCTAGCTTCTCCCTTTCACCATCAATATGTGAGAACCATAATCTGGGTCCTCCAGCATGGAGTCTCATGCTCATCTATGTCTAAAAATCTTATTGAAACATGAATGTAAATAAGATAACTAAAATATCTTCAGGGTTCTTCATAGTTCTTAGAATAGTATTAGGTCTTTCATTCAGACTTCTTCCTAAGAACCATAGGAACTTCCCAATCTACTCTCTTTCCGGATCATCCATCGAAATGACTCCATATTCATGTCATTCTCTACTTTTTTGTTAGGGCATATAATTTTTCCCTACAAGAAAAATCATTCCAATGATTAAAATTATTGCATAAACAAGAAATGCAATCACATGAGAAACTTTCAACATACTAGAAATGGTTCACACATTTATGTACACAAATTAAATCAGTGTTTTGACATAACGCCATTCAATTTTCATGTGATATTTTTCAACCCTATATCAGTCATATATTCAAATATCATGAATATTTATGCATCCCCATATGAACAATCATGCATCCCTACCCATTACTTCTCAGCCATTTACTACTCCTAGGAAAGTCTCCCATCTAGATGGAATCCCATCAATGGATATTTGAAGAAGGTCATCTTCATCTACCGCAACTCCAATGTCAACAAGTTATCTCTCACTTGAAATATTTTGGTGAAGAATGATGCTACCAATTCATCCTTCTCCATATTTAGGTTCTAGAGCTTGTTCTTCAACGTGCTTTTTTGAGTTGGATCCTTCTTCTCATACATATTTATGAGTGTATCAAAACACTTCTTAGCAGTCTTTAGAGGATTGATCACTGACATGATATTATCCTTTACCAGTTCATATATGATTCTTTTTTCCTTTTCTTGATTCTTCTTGAAATTGACTCACCCTACATTGGTGGTAGGCTCCTCTACCACTAAATTCACATAGGTATCTAGATCATGCTCCTCAAGAATTTTCAACACTCTTTCCTTCCATGTGCTAAAGTTGATTGAAAGTCCCCTCAAGGTGGTATTTTGGTCAAACAGAGATCGATTTCATGGCTTATTCAAATGTTTCTCAAACCCTTTGGATCACGTAGGCCTCTAGTTACTTGCACAAACACTGATCCTTCACGTCATTGGCTCTGAAACCATGTTAATATTTGAGAAATAATGCATATATTTGAACTCAATCAATCACTAAACATATGATTATCATAAACACATCAAACACACAAATCATTCATCAACATGAGACAAGATATACCCTGGGAAAACCCTCCAAATACAGAGGATGAAAAGACCCAGAAATTCTTTAAGTATAATAGATGGACTTTCAAATAATGGTTTGCAACACATTAGCATATTTCCCGATAAGAGATAACACCCAATAAATAGAGAATATATCCTCTCACAACAGCTATAATGATATTTCCAAGTGCCCAACACTTTAATAACAAGTCAAAACCTCAAGCATGTAGAAAGAAGCAAATAAAATTCACATGAATGCTCCTAGGAGCATCATAACTTTGAATTGACTGGAGGATCATCAACAACAGTTGTTCATGGGATTATCTCCATGCAAACATAAGCACCTAACCTACACCAGTGTCAACTCATTGTCCTTGGATTCTTCTTCATGCACAATACATGTGTCGTACCTTCCAAGAATAGATTTAACTGAATGTTAATTGATCTTGAACTAAACTTAATATGTAAATGAATGCAGGATCACTATTTTAGGATATTAATTGAGTGTCGTGGTGCTTTACTTTTAGTGGATTCCATGCAAGATATTATTATTAAATTTGCATGGATCTCTTTAGTTAACTTATGTATGCTTATTATAACTGAGGATTTTAATTGAACCCTTACCAACTCAAGTTCACTGGAGGTATACTTAGGAAATTCGAATTCATTCTCTCTCTATGCTTATCTCTTTATCATTTAAAATTTACTACATGGTCCATGTGGGTATTTATTATTTATTCATCATATCATATTACAGTCAAAATAATTGTCCCACATACTAATGATCATATCATATAACCCCGGGTCATATAGTAATATTCTAAAGTAAATCACTCTAGAGGTAGATAATCTCGGATACTTGTAGCACTCAGTGACCATGACTAGTAATACATCACATCGTATCACCACTTTAACACATAAAATATTATACCTCATCCTAGAGGCCCACCTCAAGGAATACCCATTATGTGGATGACTTCATGATGATCATGGCTTGATACAACACAAGTCCATCTCCATAACTGGAGATCCATCTGATAGGGTACCATCTATGAGAATCACCATGAATTGATACAACATAAGTCTACACTTGATACAACACAAGACTACAGTACTAACATCCAACCTCAAGCCATGAGGATATAGATGGGACTTGATACAACACAAGTATACAGTCTTGATACAACACAAGACTACAGTACTAACATCCAACCTCAAGCCATGAGGATATAGATGGGACTCGATACAACACAAGTATACAGTATTGATACAACACAAGACTACAGTACTAACATCCAACCTCAACACACTAGGATATAGATGGGACTTGATACAACACAATTCTGGATAATGACTCTTGATGATGTAAATTCAACGCCTCTTAGGAGGAATTCCTATCGGTTCTTGAGATATATCTGCAAACACTTGTAGTACTAGATAATATTGAAGTTATCTCTCTTTTCCTTCTTTTGACTCTTCCACATGAATTTCATATAACTAGTTTCATAACCCCAAAATTTCATAAAAATTTAAAATTTTCAAGATAATATAAAATGTTGAAAACGCAGTTCACTAACTGCTAGCGGTTAGTGGAAATGAAATAATCTATCAATTAGTATTAATCATTTTTATATTACGATAACTAATATAGCTTTCATTTTCGTAATGTATATAAGATTGACCTGCATTCAGTTTTCTTCCAATTTTCACTAACAAGTTTACGTTTGGCAAGCAGGTGAAATCTATCTTTGAAAACTTGGGCTTACTTAGCATTTATGCTAACGCAGATGAAGTGTTGGTTCTTACAAGTTCAACAGGTAACAATTGATCAAGTAGAAGTTTAAATTCATAAGTAGCCAGAAGTATATCTACTACTAGTAAATGACTAATTATTTACAAGCAAGCTCTTATGAGGTACAGTAATTTGTTTTCTATAGCTTTTATTTCTAAGACAGTAATTACAATTGTTTCTATTTTAACATTCCTACATCTTTAATGTTGTGTTTAATTGTGTTGTCTCTTATTCAAGAAAGTGTTCCTATGAATCTCGATAGTAACGATCTCCAACAGAGTTCAAGTTTTTGTTTTGTCTTTTCTTACTAGCCCTCGAAGTTATTAACCTAATGTTTGTAGTTAAGTAATTTAAGTACTAAGTTAAAGACTTCAGTACTTAAACTATTGCCTTGCTGCTTGTAGTATTGTAACTATCTACAACATCTCTTAATTCATATTGTTCCAAGATAGCTATTGTTTGCATCCGAATGAAATCTTCTTCTTGGAAGTGTCCATGACTTTATAAATTTGGTTCTTGTAGTTTAGACCCATTATCTTAACATGGAATACTACTTCCATCACTTTCATAAGTCCAAGGTAAATATATTATCAGTGGTATTCTAATAATTATAATCCTTGAGCATAATTTACTTCATGGTAAAATTTACTATTATCAAGTTCTCTTTCTTATAATAGTTGTAGTTTATAATAACTATTAAGGTAGAAGTTCTTTCTACTTAGAACTTCAAATCTGAGGACTACATTAAATGGAACTAATATGATCAAGATTCATATACTATGCTAAGAATAAGCAACATAACAATCACAAACTATCCTTTCCAAATAATGATAAGATTGATTATTATGATCACTGACATAAAGAGCATACAAGACATTATTTGCAAAAGCTTACACTAAGGTCGAGTTTCTTGATTGTGAATTTGACATGGTTCAAAATACCATTACCCTATAGTCAAGTTACATATTTCATTATTAGTAACTAAACTACCTTGAATTATCAAATGCCAATAGTCTAGTTTTGAGCTACATATAATATATATAAAAGAATATAAAAATCGTTTTGCAAAGTAAATAAACAAATGGTATATTGGATAAGTTTATTGTATGGTTGACTTGGGATTGTTCCCTTAACAAAGTTAACGTTATAACATCATTGTTGTCAATTAACATAAGAACAATACCATCGTTTACTATGATATAGTTTTATGATTTTCATTAACGACATATATATATTCTAAGGTCGTGTACATAGTTTTGTCTTGATCATTGCAATAACAAAACAAATAATTGGAATGCAGGATGACTAAATACTTCGACCCCTGCATGGTTAAAAGATTTGGATGGCATGTGGTCACCTCTCAGCCATACAATGGCGACATAAAACAACTTGGAAACCCTATTCATTTGCCATTTGCCTCTGGGGTTTTCGCTGAACTGCGGCTGCTCTGTGTAATTGTTTTGGCGGCCATTAGAGGCTGCTTCTCTATCTTGCTTACTCTATGGCTTGTGCTTGTTCTCGCTGCAGTTTCCTTCCTTAATCTTTAGCTTTTACTTTGTCGTAGTCGTGCTCGTTACTGCGCAAGTAGTTACTGTTTGATGTGTTTTGGCTCTCGACCTCTCCATAGTTCGGTCCTATTCTTCTCATAGCCTATCACGACTTTGTGAGGCTTAATCTCTTTTGTCATTGTTTTTACTTCAGGGTTAGAATAGGGTTTAAAAAATCCAGTGTGTACATTACTAAGATGGTGATAGTTTCTTCGTTGCTTGACCGCTCTTCTACTTACAGGTAAATTACCACTTGAATCTTAACATGGGTAAAATCCTATGTTTATTTATTAGCACAGTTAGGGTTTTAATAATTTTAAGCTGAGCCTTTTACTAATTCTCAGTAATGTTCTATGTACAAGAAATTCGTGACAGCTCCAAGCTTCTATAGAATAAAAACGATGGTCGGCTTCAGTGGACTCGTGGCCCCAACCGGTAATCCCTAAGTTCAAAAATGGGTTTTTCCCTATTTGTAAAAAGGGTTGTTGATGGAGATAATACAGGGCTGGGAATCCTGTCTCGGTTTCTCGCTAGTTAATAAAACTTTCATATGATGATACTTTACAATTTTTACTTGTAAACCCCTGCAGTCATGCTGGGTAGTACTGGCCTTCGAGCCGTGAACTGTATGTAGTTTTCTTGACATGAAAAAAAAGATTACAGCCTTACGACTTGATCATACTCTGGTTTTTAAATTAAAAAGGGTTCTCTGGTAATTATAGTTTTAAGTTTCTCTTGTTTTTTATTACTCATATTATGATAATTTTGACTTATACATGCTAATACTGTAAAGTAAGTTTTTTCTTCTTAACTGTCAGTAAGGAATATTTACTGTTAGTAATATTTCTTGTAAGTAAATATTGTTATTGTAAGACTGTAAATCAATCGTAATATAAAATTTATAATTTTATAATTACCTGTTCAGACTGGAATAGTTAGGGTTTTAATGAAATGAACCCTTGTTTAAATATACTCTTAATTTATTTATTAATTGAACATTGTTTCATGTTTGTTTTTATTTAATTATTACAGGAATATTGATGTTTATTAATCTGTTTATGAAGTATAATTAAAGAGTTTACAAATATACTACAAAGTTTTTGAGATAAGACTATGCTCAATTTAAAGCATAGATTATAGTCCTTTTGTTTAATTTGTCTACTTAGTTATCAATATACATGGTTAAAACTTTTATAATTTACCTTTTAAAAAGATAAAAAGGGAGCTAGGGTTTCGACCCTCGGGTTATCTTGCACAGTTTTAAAAGCTTGTTTGTTAAATATAGAATGGTTTCTAAATATGATATTTTAGTTTTATTTTATCCAATGTTTATATTTATACTTGTTTTTATTTACTATTCTACAGCTTTGAAGTTATTCAGATCTCTTTAAAGACTAGAACATTAACTCTATGACTATGTTTACTTTTCATAAATAAGGGTTTATATACATAACCCTAATCTAATGTGTATTAAGTAATAATTTAGAATTTATTAAATAGTTTATACGATGTGTTGTATGGTTAATAACTGGTATAAATACTTAACTGTTACCTGCAAATAAATTTCTGTTGGTATCAGTATACTAATACCTTAACTCTAGTGTAGTTTTACTGTTTCTTTTCTGCATTTTTATTTAGTTATACCTTAAGTAAAAACAGTAAACACAATTAAATCACAACACTGTTTTCCTCCATAATATTTTAAACATTAATAATATAAATTACTCTGCTATTTTCAGTTATACAGTCTTATCTACTATTTTCATTCTCTTATCCACTTAAAACATTATATCTATGCTAGAGTACAGCCTGATTTCTAGGTGTGGAAAAACACAGTATAGAAATTTATTTTCATTCTAACACATTATTCTCTCAATCCATTTCATTTCTATAACCATCTAATAAAAATACTAACTCAAACATTTCACAAACTAAACAGTTAACGTTCACATAGCAGTTAACTATGATTTATTTAACTAACATAGTAAAACAAAATACCTTAGAACCTATGGAGGATAGTCGACAACAGCTTTAGGAGGTCGTTCCTCCCTACCAATCTCCTGGAGAGTGCTCAAACAATGCTTCCTCAAGACCCCCGATCCTGTTCCTGGTCTCTTTTGGTTGAGAACTGGTGGAGAATGTAAATAGTAGAACTCTCTGTCAACTGACTAGTTCAATACCTCAGTAAAATACTTTGCTCTCAGCAGTATGATCTTCAGCATAAAATCTGCACTAGATCAATCATCATTTATCCCCTCAAACACTTTCCAAATTTCCCTTCCATTGAATTTCTTTGAAGTACATTCATTCAACCTGAATGACCACTTCTCTAGAATGAGCAGCCTCAGCTCTCTTCAATGGGAATTTTTATAAAGATTGCCTAAGTATTTTGGGTCTATTTTCATTAATTCAGCCACTTGCTCTGATTCCACTTTCTTGGGGAATCATGACCCCAAATGTAGTGAGGTTGCCACCTGCAACAGTTGGAAGTGGTTTGAGGATGCTGCCACATGTCAGTTTGCTCTCCACCCAGTCTCCTCCACCAATTTGACCAGTAAACACNCCTCAAATAATGTCAAATAATTTAAAAATTGTTTTTTTTGCAAAATTGGGGTATGTGACAACTAGCATTCCTTTCTAAGAAACTTCTTCAATTGTAGAGTGGTGACCTTCCTTAGCGATATGGGTCTATGTATACCTTTGATTCTCACTCAGTTTCCTTATTCATCCAAACAAGTATAAGTTTTATTATGAAAATCTAGTATGGCATGGTGTGCATCCAACCAATGCATGCCAATTAATACATCATATAACCCCAAGGGTATGATGTTTAAGTATGCAAAGTTTTTCAATCCATTCATTTCCAACGGACACACTTTTACAAATTCTATGATTTTCCTCCTGGAACCTATATCTAACTGTACTAGACTTGCTAATTCAAGTTTACTTTTATTCAAATGAAAATTCGCAACTAGATTAGGTGTACTATAACAATTGCTAGCTCCAAAATCGATCAAAATAGATATGGTTTTATTAGCAATATTTCCTAGTACCTCAATCTTTCGGGATTGATGGTCAGTTTTCCTCCCATCTAGGGTTGCATATATCCTCTGAACACTTACACCTACATCTCCAATAGTTGAATCCTCCTAAATGTTGTGAAGGTTAATTTTCTCACGTGGGAAATGTCTAGAAAGTTGATTTTCCTTGCATATCCAACATTGAACAGGTGGTGTTTTCCTTAAAGGCTCTTCCCTTAGCTTTCGTTGTTGATAAGAATCGTTTTTTTTTTTTTAAGGTTGGAAACCTTTATTTATTTTCTCTTGTTTGTTCTTCTTCGTACCCTTCCATTCTTTTGATATGGGGCCTTTTTCTTATTATGTTCATGTAAGTGGTTTTCCTTCCATATGGCATCCTTAAGGTTCTTTGGTCTATCATACTGGTTTTATCTCTATACGATTCAGGAATACCACTTAGGAACCTTTGATGAAGTTTGCATACTTCAAAAGTTCCAAAAATGTCTTCTCATAGGAATCCATAGTCATGCTTCCCAATTGGAGCTCAAATAATTCTTCTATATTTTTGTCATAGTAATACTTAGAGAGGTATTCCTTTTGGAAGTACTTCTTAAATTTATTCTAAGAGATTCTATCATCGTCGATGTATTTTAGCTTAACTAATTGGTCCCACCAGATAGATGTATTACCTTGCATATAATATATGGCTACTCATCATGATTCCATATTAGGTGTGTACTCGTGCAACTAGAAAAACTTACAGAGTCCTAACAACCATGCTTAAGCATCTTCTCCTTGCTTTACTTCTTTTTCAAATGTTGGGGGCTTGATTATTTTCATCTCTCTTACTAGTTCATCCTGGGTAGACCTCCTCTTCTTGTATCTCCCCATCGATATTTTATAAATACTCTCTATACCGCTTGATGCATACCCATTCTTCTCTCTGAGTGATGAAGTATCCTTGAAGATGATCTAGACCTCACATAAATTCTTCTATGACCTTTTTCAGCAGATCTTTGGATGGTTTTCAATGATTTTAGATCATCCATGATCTGCTCCTGGATATTAATTATCCTTTCATTATCCTCCCTTCAATTCCACATTGAATCATCCAATATTAATGGTTCACTACTCCTCTTATGTCTAATTTACCTTCTTCCATCAATAAACTCCTCTTCATGATTGTATGGTCTTTGTATTTCCTCAAAATCCATCTCCAATATCTAAATTCCTACTGCTGAACTTGTACTTGTTGAATCTATAGTCTTCACGGGTTTGATTAAAATCTAAGTTTAGTGGTCACACTTGTTTCTCAATCATTTACTAAGAACTGCAATGTTTTCATTATCAATCTTTTGTTAGTAAACTACACATTGGTATAAGTTCATTATAATTTAAACTCCTTTCCTTTTGGTTTATAAAGTAACTAGCCAACTTCTTTAAGTTACAATATTCCTAACTAGACAATGGGACTAGAAGTCCTTCCAATATTTTTCCTTACTGGATGTATATCAAGTCCATATCCCTCCAAGGCTAACGATTCATTTAACAAGCTCATACACAAAATTATATTAAGGTGCATGTACCCAATTTAATTAATGCAAATGCATAATTACATATTGATTTGTGGAAGGCCAAATATACATAGTTTTGAAACCTTTAACTCGAATACCACTTTGTAGTGTCCTCGACTCAGAAATAAGTCCAAAGACACTAGATACTTAAGAAAAAGGATAAACTAAGTATTACACATCTTAATATAAACGCCTAAGGTTATGACATCAAACCATTCAACCCAAACTTAGCTTCATGAAAATTAAACATGACAATTCCCAATGTACATAGTGATAATGTATTTCGTAAAAAAATGCATGATATTTAAAAAGTTATGTATAATGTAATTAACTCAAGTAATTGATAGTAAGTATCAGTTTGTAAAGCTAGAATGAACTTGATTGGTAAATATTGTAGTTAAGATTTGCACACATAATAGTTCTCTTTTGTATGAGGATTACTCTTTAGTTCTATCATGTGTGTGCTAATAATAGTGGTTAATCATAAAATAAAAATAACATCAAGTCATAGGCACATCAACACAACCAAATAATGGCAAGGCACAGGCTTTCAACTACATCATATGAAATCAATCATGTGTCCCCTATAGTCGTCTTTCACTAGTATAACGTAGATTAAATTATTGCCTTCCCTCCAACCATAAATTTCCATTACATATCAGATTTACCATAGCATAAGAATATATGAAACAACATGATCATATCTATAACATTAAAATATCATTCGAAACAATCAAAAGACAAGGTGTGTTCCCTTTAGTTCCAAAAACACTAACAGCCAAAATAACCATAATGTGGTCATCCGGAAAGCTTTTCCAATTAAACAAAAAGTATTTCTTACTAGAACTCTCGACATAATGGAACAAGTTTCAAAATCCATAAATGAACAAAAATTGGTGAACCAGAACCTATGGTTGCGCCAATCTCATCACCATCCCAACTTTAGACCAAGTATCTCCTTGACAGTAGGTCCTCAAACCTTGATGTTATTGACTCTAAGCTGGTAGACTCTTCCTTGGTAATGAATATTGTTGAAGAAATCAAAGTTGAAAATAACCCTACCAAAGTGACCCATATTGGATCTTTGTTTTCACATTTTATTGATATGATCATGATAGTGTTGTTTCTTAGATATGTGATTTTAAACTAGATTCATGGCTTCTTAGGGATCATTTTTTACATGTTGCTTGATCCAATTAGGTAGTTTCATAAACTTGCATATAGGTTTAGTCCTCCCCTCTATTATGATGCATTTGAACTTTTTTCCACCTAAATTTTCCATAGGGTCGAATCTATTGGATAATGGTGCATTAACCATCTCTATATGCAATGGAAATTCCTACACAATTGACTGAATGATCCATGTGGGTATTTATTATTTATTCATCATATCATATTACACTCAAAATAATTGTCCCACATACTATCATATAACCCTGGGTCATATAGTCATATTCTAAAGTAAATCACTCTAGAGGTAGGTAATCTCTAAACGATACTTGTAGCACTCAGTGACCATGACTAGTAATACATCACATAGTATCACCACTTTAACACATAAAATATTATACCTCATCCTAGAGGCCCACCTCAAGGAGTACCCATTATGTGGATGACTTCATGATGATCATGACTTGATACAACACAAGTCCATCTCCATAACTGGAGATCCATCTGATAGGGTACCATCTATGAGAATCACCATGATTTGATACAACACAACTCTACACTTGATACAACACAATTCTATAGTCTTGATACAACACAAGTCTATAGTCTTGATACAACACAAGACTACAATACTAACATCCAACCTCAAGACATGAGGATATAGATGGGACTTGATACAACACAAGTATACAGTCTTGATACAACACAAGACTACAATACTAACATCCAACCTCAAGACATGAGGATATACATGATACTTGATACAAAAAAAAAGTATACAGTCTTGATATAACACAAGACTACAGTACTAACATCCAACCTCAACACACTAGAATATAGATGGGACTTGATACAACACAAGATTACAGTACTAACATCCAACCTCAACACACTAGGATATAGATGGGACTTGATACAACACAATTCTGGATAATGACTCCTGATGATGTACATTCAATGCCTCTTACGAGGAATTCCTATCGATTCTTGAGATATATCTACAAACACTCGCAGTACTGGATAATCTTGAAATTATCTCTCATTTCCTTCTTTTGACTCTTCCACATGAATTTCATATAACTAGCATCCCTTTCTAAGAAACTTCTTCAATTGTAGAGTGGTGACCTTCCTTAGGGATATGGGTTTATGTATACCTTTGATTGTCACTCGGTTTCCTTCTTCATCCAAACAAGTATAAGTTTTATTATGAAAATCCAGTATGGAAAGGTGTGCATCCAACCAATGCATGCCAACTAATACATCATATGACACCAAGGGTATGATGTTTAAGTATGCAAAGTTTTTCAATCCATTCATTTACAAAGGACACACTTTTACAAATTCTATGATTTTCCTCTTGGAACCTATAGCTAATTGTACTAGACCTGCTAATTCAAGTTTACTTTTATTCAAATGAAAATTCTCAACTAGATTAGGTGTACTGTAACAATTTCTAGATCCAAAATCAATCAAAATAGATAGGTTTTATTAGCAATATTTCTTGCTACCTCAATCTTTCGGGACTTGTGGTCAGGTTTCCTCCCATCTACGGTTGCATATATCCTCTGAACACTTACACCTACACCCCCAATAGTTGAATCCTCTTGAATGTTGTGAAGGTTAATTTTCTTACACAGGAGATGTCTAGAAAAGTGATTTTCCTTGCATATCCAACATTCGACAGGTCGTGTTTTCCCAGAAGGATCTTCCCTTAACTATCCTTGTTGATAAGAATCATTTTTATTTTTAATTTTGAAGGCTAGAAACCTTTCTTTCTTTTCTCTTGTTTGTTCTTCTTCGTACCCTTCCATTCTTTTTATATGGGGCCTTTCTCTTATTATGTTCATGTAATTGGTTTTCCTTCCACATGGCATCCTTAAGGTTCTTTGTTCTACTATACTAGATTTTATCTCTATACTATTCAAGAATACTACTTAGGAACATTTGATGAAGTTTGCATACTTCAAAAGTTCAAAAAATGTCTTCTCATAGGGCTCCATAGTCATGCTTCCCAATTGGAGCTCAAATAATTCTTCTATATTTTTGTCATAGTAATACTTAGAGAGGTATTCCTTTTGGAAGTACTTCTTAAATTTCTTCTAAGAGATTATATCTTTGTCGATGTCTTTTAGCTTAACTAATTGGTCCCACCAGATAGATGTATCACCTTACATATAATATATGGCTACTCATTATGATTCCATATTAGGTGTGTACTGGTGCAACTAGAAAAACATACAGAGTCCTAACAACCATGCTTAAGCATCTTCTCCTTTCTTTACTTCTTTTTCAAATGTTGGGGGCTTGATTATTTTCATCTCTCCTACTAGTTCATCCTGGGTAGACCTCCTCTTCTTGTATCTCCCCATAGATATTTTATGAATACTCTCTATATAGCTTGATGCATACCCATTCTTATCTCTGAGTGATGAAGTATCCTTGAATATGATCTAGACCTCACATAAATTCTTCTGTGACTTTTTTCAGCGGATCTTTGGATGGTCTTCAATGATTATAGATCATCCATGATCTGCTCCTAGATATAAATTATCCTTTCATTATCCCCCATTCACTTCCGCATTGAATCATCTAAGATTAATGGTTCACTAGTCCTCTTATGTCTAATTTACCTTCTTCCATCAACAAAATCCTCTTCATGACTGTATGGTCTTTGTATTTCCTCAAAATCCATCTCCAATATCTAAATTCCTACGGCTGAACTTGTACTTGTTGAATCTATAGTCTTCATGGGTTTGATTAAAATCTAAGTTTAGTGGTCACACTTATTGCTCAATCATTTACTAAGAACTGCAATGTTTTCATTATCAATCTTTTGTTAGTAAACTACACATTGGTATAAGTTCATTATAATTTAAACTACTTTCCTTGTGGTTTATAAAGTAACTATCCAACTTCTCTAAGTTACAATATTCCTAACTGGACAATGGGACTAGAAGTCCTTCCAATATTTTTCCTTACTGGATGTACATCAAGTCCATATCCCTCCAAGGCTAACGATTCATTTAACAATCTCATACACAAAATTATATTAAGGTCCATGTACCCAATTTAATTAATGCAAATGCATAATTACATATTGACTTGTGGAAGTCCAAATATACATAGTTTTGAAACCTTTAACTTGAATACCACTTTGTAGTGTCCTCGACCCAGAAATAAGTCCAAAGACACTAGATACTTAAGGAAAAGGATAAACTGAGTATTACACATCTTACTATAAATACCTAAGGTTATGACATCAGACCATTCAACCCAAACTTAGCTTCATGAAAATTAAACATGACAATTCCCAATGTACATAGTGATAATGTATTTCGTAAAAAAAATGCATGATATTTATAAAGTTCTGTATAATGTAATTAACTCAAGTAATTGATAGTAAGTATCGGTTTGTAAAGCTAGAATGAACTTGATTGGTAAATATTGTAGTTAACATTTGCACACATAATAGTTCTATTTTGTATGAGGATTACTCTTTAGTTCTATCATGTGTGTGCTAATAACAGTGATTAATCATAAAATAAAAATAACATCAAATCATATGAACATCAACACAACCAAATAAAGGAAAGGTACAGGCTTCCAACTAGATCCTATGAAATCAATCCTGTGTCCCCCATAGTCGTCTTTCACTAGTATAACATAGATTAAATTATTGCCTTCCCTCCAACCATAAATTTCCATTACATATTAGATTTACCATATCATAAGCATATATGCAGCAACATGATCATATCTATAACATTAAAATCAAATTCGAAACAATCAAAAGACAAGGTGTGTTCCCTTTAGTTCCAAAAACACTGACAGCCAAAATAATCTAAATTTGGTCATCTGGAAAGCTTTTCCAATTAAACAAAAAGTATTTCTTACTGGAACTCTTGACATAATGGAACAAGTTTCAAAATCCATAAATGGACAAAAATTGGTGAACCAGAACCTATGGTTGCACCCATCTCATCACCATCCCAACTTTAGACCAAGTATCTCCTTGACAGTAGGTCCTCAAAACTTGATGTTATTGAGTCTAAGCTGGTAGACTCTTCCTTGGTAATGAATATTGTTGAAGAAATCAAACTTGAAAATAACCCTACCACAGTGACCCATATTGGATCTTTTTTTTCACATTTTATTGATATGATCATGATAGTGTTGTTTCTTGGATATATGATTTTAAACTAGATTCATGGTTGCTTAGGGATCTTTTCTTACATGTTGCTTGATCCAATAAGGTATTTTCATAAATTTGCATATAGGTTTAGTCCTCCCCTCTGTTATGATGCATTTGAACTTTTTTACACCTAAATTTTCCATAGGGTCGAACCTATTGGATAATGGTGCGTTAACCATCTCTATATGCATTTGTACCATTATGGAAGGAGAGCCTACCTAACATGGGCCACTGTATTCAACACCCTATTTCCATTTTGGTTCCCATGCTAAGTTGTCTTGATAGACTTGGGATCCTTTTATGTTTTACCATGACTTTGAAAAGAAGTTGCATGTCTCTCTTTCTCATATATTTCTAGTCATTCCATGTAAGGATCCTATTTTTGTTAATTATGGATTTTCCTTTTCTCACTACTACTTGCACAACTATGCATAATGCTTCACTGGATCTTTCATACTACCATTCCATTCATCATGTTTCTCATGACTTGTGTTCTTTGCATTTGCATTATGGATTATATCCATGGAAGAGACATGTTCATGACTGTCCACTTCCTGCCTAACACATTTTGGCATTTTGTTTTGCATAGGTATTTTCCATGTGCTTGAAACATATTTTCATGCCATGCAACACTCATTTATTACACAGTACTACAACATTATTCTATTCTTTATCAGGATGTATAATGTGAAAAACACACAAAAAATCAAATATGAAAAAAGAGAGGGGGAAAGGATCTTAAATGTTTTCTACAAATTGATAGCAAGTCATGTCACCCTTGAAAAAACCACCATTTTTTTAGTCTTCTCAGCAAGTTAGGTTGTAGTATGGCCTTAGGAATTGAACCATGATCCAAGAGTGTTTACTCCTATGGTTTGTTACTCTTCCAATTATATGGAGACTCTATTATTGTCTCTAGCATTGTAGATTTATATCATTGTTACTTTTGTGTCAAAGTGATTCCCAAGTCACTATTGTGTCATGATAAATGTTCAAGGGTTGTCCCAACCTGTGTCGACAATTTCTCAATTTCCTTGACCTTGCATGTTAACCATTCCTTGGTGTCAAGTTGTTCTCAGTGTGTATCATCAAAACCAATGTTTGGACTTGTGCCAGTGTGGAAGTTACCCATTGAATTCGAACTAGTGGATCATGTCTTGTTGAAGACGAATCATATTCTCTGACCTAGAGTCACAACACCTTGGGATAATTTCATCATTGGTAGGTTACCTTGCGCTCAACAAATCATACCTCATCATTGGTCACTAACTAAGGACTGGTTTCCTTAATGTTAGATGTCAAGACCTCTATTCACATTTTGAGATTCATGTCGTACTTTGTATTCCATTTTCATCATTGGTGGAATTTATTTCCTATGTCAATAGCTTTCATTATCAATTGTTTCTCATAGGGTCTCTTTTATGCATTATTTACATTGGATGCATGGGAGGGAAATACTCAATGGTTCATTTTGCAAAAACTTTGTCCAAGTCAAATCAGTTCCTGATATTTTCTCGCATTGTTTGATGAAGGATGCCTTAATGCCTCCCTTACAATGGATCTATTCCCATAGAATCCAACACATTATGCTTTTGGAATGATATCTACAGTATCGATAATATGTTGGGGCTTGCAATCATCAGTGTAAAGTTCCCTTGCTATTGGGTAGTGGGAATACATCAATATCTCATGCTCAATGCATTATACAAGTGTTCAACTCCAAGACATCTATTCAAACTTTATAGAATATACTAGGTACCTTAGTTCCCATTATCATTATCAATGGGTTTCCTTGCAGTTGTTAATTGTAAACATCAATGACCAGTAATCAAACAATGTCCTCCATGTTTGAATTTAGATCATCTATTCACATGGATACGATTCATACCTTTTGGTGTTTTGGATGGAAGACCTTTGGTATAGAGTATCATTTCCACATTTTGATATTTCTCGAGTTGTGAAATATTGTACCATACATTATTTTATATTGGTACCACTTGGAGAACTAGTTTCACTCACTTTAGTTATAGTTTTTCTCTTAATATATGCCGAGACATAGATCCACCATGTATCTATTCGTGGGTATGATCTCTTGACTAACATGGATGATCCCACATTTTCAAATACTACATGGATCCACTATGTACTTCTTCCATGGCCATGGTGTTGCATCTTCTATATTCCATTGATTTGTAGTGTACTTGATATAGTGGCCATGTTCTATCGTCTAATCATGGGTATTCCCACCTAAAAGAAGATGAATTCCTAACACCTTTATCTATGTTACAAGTAATTTTTGAGTCAATGATTGGGAACTTTGACCTTGATATCACTTCAATCCTCTGCACTAAAAATTATAATTTCGTCCATCAGCTCCCCTTCTAACCTCACACATTAGGGCACATCTTCTATATCGAAAAATCCACACTCCCTCATTCTATGAATACAATTCCCATAAATGACATCTAAGAGTCGATCATTGTCCATAGATATGAACCTACAAAGCATGTATGAGCCCTTGGAATAACCCTATTTGATGGTCCATGTGCATTAGAAGAGATCATAGATCATCTCCCTATGTAAATACTAATTTGGAGCATTGTTTAGACCCAAATCACCTTTTCTTCATGACATGAATGTTATATGCTAGTTTACCATGAGAAAGGTGTTTGGGCCCTAAAAATCACTAAAAATGTATAGAATTTCTTGAAAATTAGGAATTTTTGGAAGTTGTAGGGTAGTAGTGATTGGTTCTAACACACTAAATTGATTGGTAACTCCTTTAACTATAATAAACACTCATAGAAAGGGATAGTAGGGTCCAATCAAAGGGAATACACCATATCCATATTGTCATGTTGGAGAAATCCATTACAAATTTGATTCATTTATTCTCCTCATCCCTCATTGATAGTGATCATTCCATAAGTGTTGGAGTCATTCATCTTGTGTGATCTCTATTTCAAGCACATTTGGAAGCCTATTCGGTTGGAAGTGGGATTGTTAAAGAAACAAGAACAGAGGAACGATATTTCGGGTCTTGAAAGGTCTCAAGCAGTGGAAAGGTAAATATTGCCTCATATTTCATTGTTGCGCTATATATTCAATATATTTCCTTCCCCCAAGAAAAGAAGTCTTAAATGATGGATTTTTTTTTCTTTACAAAGTAAATCATGATTAAGAAGAATATTGGCTCAATTTATCATTTTTACATACACATCCTTATTTGATTTTGATCTATATTTATAGCCAAATCTTTTGAAGGAGGGTGATTGACATTTTGCAGGTTGGATAAAGTCACTCAGGAGTATATTTTAAAAGTTTAAGAGGAGCAGTAGGGACCAACTTTCATAATTAAGGTGCACTTCTTCTCTCTCTTCTTCTCTCTCATATATTTTCATGTGTGTATGCATTAAAGTGGAATTGATTTAACCTTATTTGAGTCTTATCATCTTGTCAAACCAATCTATGAATCAGTCTTCATCCAATTCAATATGTTGGTGACCTCACCCTAGTCATAGGATTAATTTATGTACAACACCACTAGTGCATACTTTATCCTAGACTAGATGAAAAAAATGTATTTCCTTCAATAGCAAGAGCCAAATATCCTTTACAAGATCACCTTATACAAAGTATAACTATACAAAGTCTACTATTGAAATGGTCTTTGTTTGGAATCCTCTTTTGTGAAAGCACCTTCCATGGTTTCATATCATATGCATACCTCCTTATTATTGCCTCCTTTGTAGAACCTATGGTTAGACAGTACGGGTGGCTCCTATGTGTGAAACATTGGATGCACTAGACCACCCTTGAAAATGGTGTATCCTCTCTATAGAGTAAAAAACTATCACATAACCTTTCTCATTAGTCTATCCAAATGCACATCTACTTCTCTATTTATACTTATAGCACTACATACTTTGAACCCAAAATCCGACTAGAAAATCCTACGACATCCAACGAAAAAGATTGTATCGTCATATTTCACCTTCAAATGATGCAATTTGATTAAATTTTTTAAATTGATAGAAATACATGTTATATTTTTGGCATCCCTCACATATCCAATGAAGATGTCCATGTCAGATTTCCAAAGTCCCCCACATATCCAACAAAGATAGAACTACAAGTTGGATTTCCAACATACCTCGCATAAATTATTGGATATTTGACACATTTTTATAATGGTAACTAGGCTCATGTGCTGTCATCATCATTGTCATCACCCTCTTCCTCATCAACATCTTCATCATCATTGTCATCACCATCACCGTCTTCGTCATCACCCTCTTTCTCATCATCATTGTCTTCATCGACATCATCAATATCGTTTCCATCATCATGATCATCATCGTCATCATGATTATCATATTCATCATCATCATCATCATCATCATCATCACTGTCGTCATCACCATCACCCTCTCCTCCATCATCATGATCATCATCTTCATCACCATCATCATCATCATCGGCATCATCATCCTCATCGTTGTCATCATCGTCATCATCGTCATCATCATCATCATCACCGTTGTCATCATCATCATCATCATCGTCGTCGTCATCATCATCGTCATCATCGTCATCATCAGCATCGTCATCTTTGTCATCATCATCGCCATCATCATCATCGTCATCATCATCATCATCATCATCTTCATGATCGCCATCATCGTCGTCATCGTCGTTGTCGTCATCGTCGCCATCATCATGATCATCATCTTCATCATGATCATCATCATCGTCATCATCATCATCCTCCTTAATAAGATGAAGAATGAGTCTATATAGGATTTCTAGCCTAAATTCGGTTTTCTATTCTAGGCATGGATCCCACTCTCACTTTTTGGCACCAATGAGTCTATGTGTTGGTTGATAATGGAAATTCACATGAAGCTTAACTATAACTTAGAAGTGAGTTGTATAACACATTCCATCTTGGTTTATATTTCCATAATTAACTTATTTTCATGTTATTATTTAATGACAATATTATAACATTAGGTTAACTCAAACACAACCCTAGATAACTCATGTTCAACTAAAAAATGAACTAAATAGAGAATAAAAACACCATATGGCATATTCACTCTATAGCATTCTCGCGTCCATCCTTCAAACCTGCCACGAAGTTATAGTCTTAGGTTCAGTTCAAGCAAATCCATCTTTGGATCAAGAGCCATAATCTCCTTAGTAGGCGCAGAGCTCCCCATCACAGATACAGTGAATGTGCTAGCAAATTCATATGAATATTGAGTTTCCCGAGTGGTTGATCCTTAACCAGCAGAGACGGATGACTGAGTACTGAAACAGTTCGGGAGTTATAAGTGTTTCACTCACAACGGTGGATGAAGAAAAAGCACCCTTTCTTTAATTTGCAAATAGACAGAGGGAGATAGTTGTCGATTTGGAGGGATTCATTAAGTTGGGTTCGAGTTCAATTGTGATAGGGAGCCATTAAGTTGGGTTCAAGTTCGATTGCAATAGGGAGCCTACTGAGTCGAAGGTCACAAAGGAAACCAAATTTATCGAGCAGACCCACATAAACAGAGCCAATTCCTCCCAAATCGGTAAGTAAAAACCTCTTTGAACTCATTTGTTCAAACTCGTGTAGTTTCCATCCCATATGTGATGTGATGAGGGTCAAGTTGTATAAAATAGGGTCTTCAAAGACATGGAAATCACATTGACCAATGACTAATTCCTCATTTTTGTCCACCCATCCAATTAAGAGTTGATCGTATTCATACTTAGTAATAAGAATGTCTAATAGGGGGAATATGGTGGCCACAAACCTTAAACTTGAATTATCCACTACCCTTTCATGGTAAAAACCTAACAATAAGTGTATTCATTTAGCTTACAGAGGTTTGGTGTATTGGGCATATCCAACATTTCACTTATGGCATATTTTGTTACATTTAGTATTATTGTGGACCGGTCAAATGACATAATGGCATGTTTTTCAAAGGAAAAAGTTTTTCTCACACTCGGTAACCAATTTAGGGAAATGGTAGGTTTAGGGTATGGCATTTAGGGCCATATTTGACTCCCAAATATTTAAGAAGTCATGAGATTCTTTAAACTTTCTTTGGGAAGCAATAATGAACTCATGGAGGCATGTAATTGATAACATAGGATTGAATAGGTATCCCTATATGTTTGATTTATTGTTGGTATCAAATAGTTGCAGATTATCAACAATGTACATCTCTTTCTTGATTCGAAAAAATGACGATAAATTAGAAAAAATAGTAGGAAATTGATTCAAAGTTATTGTTAGAGGCTAGTCAGATTTGACGTTTCAAAGTTACGTCTTAATGTCATCATATTATCAAGTCCAAGGGTGCCAAACCTTCTTAAGTATTATGACCATCTCCAATGGTTTCATGACCCCATCAAAGCTCAAATGACCACAGAATGGGTCATTTGAACCACTTGGTGTTTCAATGCCCATATCATGTCATGTAATCAACTTTTGGTGTTTCAATGCCCATATCATGCCATGTCATCAATGACAAAGGTTCAAACTCTTATCCATCAAGAGCTTCACAATGACATTTATGCTCAACAAAACCTTCTAATGATGTCTAGTGTAAGGAAGACATCTCAAGGGTATTTTATCTGTATCTTTGTGCAACATTGGAAGAATCACATACATGTAGCATAAGTTTTTCTCGTAGTCTCTTTAGTGGACATGTATCCAGGTGTGCAATAATAACTTTTCTTCCATTTTCCTTGGTTTTCCAATGTAATCATCCCTTAAAGATCAGCAATCAACCCATGTGAAGCCATTTTCAAGTCCTCATGCATCACCAAATTCAGAGTTGTTTTAATCTAAGATTAAAATTTCAACCCTATTCTTTGTTCATTATTTTATGTTGTTGTTTTAATACCTATGTCTTCAATATGTCGCTTCAGTCATCATGCTCAAAAGAGTGTTAAGACGTAGATGTCGCTTCAAGTCATGGCTTAATTGGATTTCGGTAGCAACGTAGATTTCATTGACATATGACCCATTTTTCCCATCACCATCTGTCTTATTTTTGTTGGTCCATGTATTGTTTAGTTGTTCTTCTACCCCACCTAATGCGTGGGTCCATCTGTCAACGATTTTGACACTTGTGATTAGTAGTTCCCCAAAATTGCTTGTAGGAGAGAGAATGCATGAATTCCTACAACTTCAAATTATTGGTATTACATTTCTGGCTTGTGCTCATTATTTTAAACACCTTGCTACTCGGAGAGCCATGAACAACCACTATTGATCTCTTGTCACTAATGTTTTTCGATCTATGTATTTGTAGGACTTGATGACAGTGATGGATGGTGCCCCAAGGTTTCAAGGGCTAAAACTATGAAACAAATTGCATCATGATGCTCACAATAAGACCATATTTATGCCCAATTGGGATATTTGTATTTTATTTTTCCTAACAAACATTTTTCTAACTCCACCCATAGAGATTATCTAGGGTTATACCATGTAATGGATGGGGTGATTAGCTGAGTCACATATACTTCTTACTTGTGCAATATAATTCCCTCTTCTAGTAGAAATAATAAGTATGGAGATCAAGGGCGACAAGAGGGGGAGGTGTCCTTTTTTTAATCCCAATGGCAATCTAGAAATTTCTTTCTCTTGGTTGGGAGTAGGAATCGACACCAACAATCAAGCCAAAGCTTTGGCCCTTTATCAAGGCCTTCAACAAGCTCTGATTCATGGTGTCTTAGAAATCAATATCTTTGGAGATTCAAGGTTGATCATTTAAGTTTTAAATACTCACAAGTTTCCTTCTCAAATGCGGCTTAATCAAATCATTAGAAAATATAGATTCTTATCCCTTCTTTCCACAAAATTCAATTCTTTCATATCCTTCGAGGATTAAATGGAGAAGTCGATTTGGCTACAAATTATGTGATTCACTTGTGTAAAGGGTTCCTTGTGACGAATGGAGTTCACTATAATTTATTCATTTTATAGGCCCCTTCCCCTAAATACTAATGGGCTTATCCCACTGGAAAGCTACATGGAATTCAAGCACTAACTGGATCTTTGTTTGGGAGTGCTACATCAAGCCAGTATAGGATAAATGCATGCACTTCATACTAGGTTTCGTATTTACTCTTCATGTCCTCCAGAAGTACTGTGAACACAAGGGATTGGGTACGATGGCACCAATTCTAGCATGCGATTTTTTCTTTCTCAAACCAGCCTCGTCCCATTTCCAATCTAGAGCCAAACTCATTGCCACTTTCACTGCACCCAAAGTAGAATTTTGTATTTATATTGTTAGTTTTTTGGTATCCTTTTATACTTGAGTCAAACCCATCTTGATTATTTTATATTTCCTTTGTGATAGCCTTCTTGCTTGGTATATACAAACACCTCATGAAAGTCATTGAAAAGTAGGGAAACTTATACTATAGTATATTCGGGGTATAGTTCAACTTGGGATTCATTACAATTCAAGAGGTACTCCTTTGTTGATTAGTTTTACTAATTTTGATTAGGTTGGTGATCCCGATGATCATAAGTACACTACACGTTATTCTTTCAATTTCAGTTCTAGATCTATCACTTGGGCTTGTAAGAAACACCAAGTTTCTTGGTCTTTCTTTAATAGACACAAAGTATCAAGATGTAGATAATTCAAGTCACTTGTGGCTTTGAAGGATGCTTTTAGAGTTTGGACTCTAGTAGTATAATTTGAATACCCTTTGGTGTGGCAATCAAAGTGTCATCAATCTCACCAAAGATCCAGTTGTACATTAGTGTAGAAAACATATTGAGATACAAACACACTTCATCAAAAATATTATTTCGGATCATGTTCTCTAAGTGATGTTTTTCTCTGTAAATGATCAAGACGTTGACATTTTCACAAAGTCTCTTACAAAAGATAAATTCTCCAAAATTTTATATATGTTATAATTTCAAGCAATTTCCATTAAGGAGGGATAGGATTTAATGCTTCCATGCTTTTCATATTGTGTCACCTTTGTAGATCTTTCAATTATATCCTAAAGTGTTGTTAATGGCGGATGTTGGGATATTTAAAAATTAAGAGTTAGTTAATCTCAACTTTGTCCAATGTGTATTTAGGTAAAGTATGTTTCTTTAGTGCATTAGTATGCATTTGTACATCTATAATATGAGAGTTGCAATATGTTCTAGACATAAAGTGATCTAATGGTTCATCTTCTCTAGTTAATAACCATGATTCTGAGTGGATTCCACATCATCTCTCTTTTCTCACACATTGTAGATAGTCATGTGTGGACTTTCAATCTCGAATGTACAAAACCCTAACCCTAAAAGGGAATCGAGGCATGTAAAAAGCTTCAATTAAACCCTAAATGACTATCAGGCTATTTTAAATACTGAGCTATTAGGAAAAGAAGGGGTTATTTTTCTATTGTATTGTTCCATAGTTGAGCAACAATAAGGGGTGCACGTGACGCATAACAAAGGGAGTAATAGGTCCTGTATCAGCCATTTGGGACATAATGTCAAAGGTAACTCCATGAGTACTAATTTCCTTTTGTATTTTCATTCTACATAAAAGAGCAAGGAATATTCCTCATTCTAGATGGTTTTTTCCCCATAGAGGTTTTCATGGGATAAATTCTATGTAGAATGTATGTGGATTATGCATTTTTTGTTCTATCATTTCTCTTACAGCTCTAAAAATAAGTTAATGAAAAGAACTAGTGATAGGATCTGTTGTGACAAACTGTTCTAGTGGAATATCCATGACTTTTTATGGATTAGTTGAAGCACGGCTTCTTTGGATAAGAAAATATTTCCAAGTTCATGAATGCTACAAAAATACAAATCATAGTTTCCATGTTTTATTTGAATGATAAGAAAATATTTCCAAGTTCATGAATGCTACAAAAATACAAATCATAGTTTCCATGTTTTATTTGAATGACAAAGCTTCTTTTTTATGGGATCACTTTCAACAAGTCAAGAAGAGTAATAAAAGGGAGATTGTACAGAAGCAATTCAAGCAACACATTCAATAGATATACCTTTATAATTGTTATTAAATTGGAAAGTTGCAACAATTCCATGAGATGAGATTGAGGCAAATGACCATGGAGGACTATGGAAACAAATTCTTGGAATCATTACAGTATGTCAAATATATTAGAGACAAGAAGGTGAACATTGAACATCTATTATGTGGGTTTCCCCAAATCCTATAGGGAAATTATTGAATTTGATAAGCCTTGGACACTTAAGGAGGCAATTAAAAAAGCCATGAACTATTATGAAAAAAAACAAAGGAAAGACAAATTTCCATAAGTCATATAAGGACAAGCAAAGAAAAGAAAAGAAAAGAGCTTAACCAGAGGAAAATGGGGTTCAAACCTCCTTGCTTTAGAAATCAGCCAAGGATCTTCCAACAAAATTAGCCAACTCAAAGTGGGACCAAGCAGCTAAATTTTGGGGAAATAGGCCAAGGTATCCAATCTAACGATTGGGATTGTGAAGAGGGCTACTTGCAGTAGAACTTCACTTGTCAAAAGGGAAAAATAAATACAATCTACAACATCCAAGAGGCCACTATGGTGAATGATGTGGCACGAATTATTCATTGGGTTTATGCAACATTGGAAGACCACCAATGAATGGTGATTCAAGTTGAAGGTAAGGCTTTAAAGCAATCTACTTATATGTTAATTAATGTGGGGTTTAGACACAATTAAGTTACTCCAAAAGTTGTTGAAACTTGTGCACTTAATAAATCTAAGCATAGTGATCTATGGCTAGTTTTGCTAGCCTCTTGAATCAAAAGAAAGGTAAGTGAGTTGGTAAAAAGTTGTCCATTAGAGATGAATTGGCTCTTCTTGGATGCAAAGTTCAACATTTTATTATTTGGTTCTTATGATGTCCTCATTGGAATGGATTGGCTAGAATCACATTGATTTCAAAGCTGGATTGCTACAACAGGACTTTTAAGTACATCAATGGAGAAGAAAACTCAAAGTCAATATTAAGCATTCCAAACCAATATCTATTAAACATATTTCAACAAAGTGGTTAAATAAATGTACCCGAAAATGGCACCACTTGTATGCGACCCACATTTTGGAACCCACTTAAGGAAAATGCCCAAAAATTGAAGATTTTCTTATATTAAAAAATTTCGATGATGTATTTGAGATTAATTATCAGAACTTCCTCCTAAAAGATATATTGATTTACCAATTATACTTAGAATGGTTGCATTAATGTTTAAAACTTTTACAAATTATACATGTATTGATGGCAGTGATTTTTAAAACTTTTACAAATTAAATACCCAAAATTAATAAAAACATAAAATGCAAGGCCAAAAATTAATGAAAAAAATATATTCATCCAAGTATATCCCATGAAAATACCCATCTTTATTTATTATTATTTATATACAAACCCATATAATATTTTTAGAAAATGAACATTACCCACAAATTAAATAAATAATTAGACATCATAAAATCACCTTGTTTCTATCTAAATTATATCATAATTAGAACCAATATAATATCTTAAAAAATGAACATAACACACAAATTAAATAAATAATTACACGTCATAAAATCACCTTGTTTCTATCTAAATTATATCATAATTAAATTTTAGAAATAGATTCCTTATTATAACAACATAAATAAATGCAAATGTAACCCTTTTGATGCAATTGAGTCTTCATACATATTAGTAGGCACTTATTTTCAACACCTAGCTCAAGGTCCATGTAAACTACTCTTTCCAAGTTGTTGGACCTCCTTACCTATTAGCGGCTAGCACTTTTCAACACCTAATTAGTTTCGAGTCATTCTTGAAGGAAGTTTGAATTTAATTGCTTATAACTCAAGTTTGTAATGTAGTAGCTATGTGTCCCCTACTTTCTTATTTCATAAATCAAGTCATCATCAATTCTCGTGGGGATGAAACTCTAATCATCAAAAACAAACTTTAACGAGTCAAAGTGAAACAAGTGGGGGGCATTCAATAGAAAACGTATTTTTGTTATGGAGTTGTCATGGGAGGCATAATTGTTGGTGAAAATTAATTAGCTTGCTGCATAGATTTTAATGTGTAGCTTGATGTTAGATTTTAAGTTGTTTGAGATCAAATGATAATTGAGTAGCATTAAAGTCTATGCAACAGGTTTGTTATTTTGTTATTGATCACATTTATTTGTTGGTCAAAATTTTGATATTCCTTACATACAATAGAGACTATATATTTTATTATTTTTATTAATTATTTTGATATTTGTAATTATTGAACATTATATTAAATTTTATTAAGTTATTAAAAATAATAATATTTATAAATTTTTTTATTATATTTTATCTTAAATTATTAAAAATAATAATATTTATAAACTCTTTTTATTATATTTTATATTAAAATTTATAAAAAATGATTTTAGATGTAACCATTTTTATTATTGATATTATTAATAAATAAATAAATAAACTATTCTCACTGCTTTATAATATTTTAGAGTTGAAAAAAATATTATCTTACTACTCCATCTAATATACACAGTTTTACCGAAGCTTTAAGTTTTCTGAAGATTTTGGGACTATACACATTTAATTTGTCTTATTAGTTACACTAAGAGAAACAATGCAGCATCGACCAGCTGTTTCAGGAAGTTTACGTGGACTATTTTTTTTATAAATTTATATTGTTTTAATAAATTAATGAAAAAACAATTAAAATTAATAAAGTTCATTATCATTAAAGTCTTCTTAAACATATAAGCCATGACATACATGATTTGATACATAAGTTGAATACATTGAAGCGCAATTTTGAGTCATTGCATGTATTGACTAAACATAAGGCAAGACATACATGATTTGATACATTAGTTGTATACATGGACACACAATTTTGAGTCATTGCATGTATTAACTATAAAGGGATTTAGTAATTACACTAACCATTTTTATTATTTAAAGCCTTCACCATTGTTATTCAATACATGATATGGAACTTGTTTTCTAATTATATTGATAACAGTATGATTTAAATTGATGTATATATTTCATAGTAAGGCGATAGAGATCATTCATTGGAATCTATTTGAGATACGTTATAGAGCCATTGAGGTCTTGGTAGGGCCAAATTATTATCTAGGTTTTTAAAGATTATGAAGGATAATTGTAATTAGATATTTAAGTAGTTTTTGAGTGGTGCTAATTTTGGTTTCTAATTTTTTGTTATTAACCAATAAAAATTAGCTAATATTCGTAAGAGATACTTAATTCATTTATTTATGCAGGGTGTTATGCTATAATGATGATTTTTTTCATGTTTCAAATTTGCGAGTATTATTGATGAAATAGTACAACATTGTATTAGCTACACTACTCCACGTAACATTTTACTTCACTAGAACACTTTTATATCACAAAAATCCAATAGGGCAATGAAGCTATTCTCGTAAAGTGATATAGTAGCAAGTGGTTTTCCAATAATGATTACAATATCTCGGCATTTGTCATTGACTAGCTTCCTTGTTTGGGGAAATCATAGAGGAAGTTGAACTAGTAAGTGATGCTTAGATAAACAAAAAAGGGCCCTTTAGCAATTTTTTGGCAAATTATTAACAACAATGACGCCTTAACTCGGAGCTGTTCATGAATGTACTTTCGAGTTGATTTGCTAATTCATGTCACCATTGAGTAGAAAGTGGAAGATTTTATGAAGATTAAGATCATGCATGACATAGGAAGTTAGTCACATGCCTATGATGTAACAACACTTTGATGAGACACTCAACATCTTTTACCCTTTAATTTTGTTGAGGAATCACTAGAGATGCATATTTCTCATGTGCCCACTATTCTCTAAGTATTTTTTAAACAAAGCCTTCAAATCCCCAACACAAGCACATGGCATCAAATTTGAACTTGTAGTTGAAGAATATGCATATCTTATCGTTGCTCTAATCCATTGACCATGGGTTTGATTTTGTAGAATCCTTGCTTTCCACATTCATAAGATTGTTGCAAAACCTCATATGTGGAACGGGTTCATCCGGGCCATGTCCTAGATTACTAGATGCCTTGGTTGGAAAACCAGTGATGGCAAGCTTATCAAAATTGGTCTTGACCCCATTGTTGGTGTATCTTTTGATTACGCGCTCCCTGCAGATCTTAGATTGTATCTTGAGGACTATGGCATTGTTATACTTTCTGATGCTCTCAATAGAGGTGAGGCCTGTACCTCTTCAAATTATTGGATATCTGCAGACGATCTTGAACTTGATGGTCATTGGAAAGCTGCCTGGATAAAATATATCAAAGGCTTGATGCATGGTCGAATTCGCATCAACAACTACCCTGATTCATTGGCATGGTTGTATAACCAGTCTTCAGGCGCGGTTAAAGCTAACTTGATGTATGATTTTATTGAAAGTTCCATGGTATCTGATAAGCCCGAAGGCTTTTTGCGCAGGATATGGAAATTCCAGATACCTCTCAAGATCATATGCTTCAGTTGGCTCTGCCTTCTAAATAAAATCAATACCTATGATAATTTGATCAGAAAAGGTTGGTCTGGTCCATTTTGGTGCTGTTTATGCAAATTGGACTCCGAGTCTGTAGAACATCTCTTTCAGACTTGCAGATTCACGCAGAGGATTATTGGTTTTATTAGAGTCAATCTTGCTATACCACATTTCTGGAGGGAGCCATCCTTTGCACACAATATCATAGACTAGAGTAGCAGAAGAGGATCGCTAATGCATCTTCCTTTTTTCCTTATCTGGCACATTTGACTGGCCAGGAACCAGTGCATCTTCAAGGATAAGAAGCCTAATGTTACATTCACTGCTCTCTCCATCAAGAATCAACTCCTTCTCTATCCTGTCAGTACACAACATAAAATCTCCAAGAGAAATATCGGGCCTGCTCCTATATTGAAATATCCTATGGGCTTCTTTGATGGTGCCTCTGCCAAGAACAAGGGAGGTGCTGGTGTCCAACTCAAGCTCAATCATGATCACCATTTTTACTTCAAACTGGGATTAGGCCAAAGCACCAACACTATAGTAGAATTGATGGCCTTATGGACTCTTCTTCACTGTGTAAAATGCATGGGCCTTCCCCATCTTCATATACATGGTGATTCTGCAGTCATTATTAATTGGTTCAATCATCAATCAGCACTCTCTCTTCTCACTCTTGATGGCTGATGCCTACACATCAAAGAGTTGGAGTCCCAGTTCATCCATCTATCGGCTACTCATATCTATAGAGAGCACAATACATCTGCTGACAGTTTATCCAAAGAAGCTTTGACACTGGCCTCGGGTCAGCTCCATTTCTTGGAACTTACCAATGGTGTGTATACTTCAAGGCTCTCTTTGTCTTTTCTAGCCCTTAGCACTAGTACTGTTTGTGTTGTAGTTTATTTATGACATCCTTTGGATGTACTGTGGATGAGCTATTTTACTGTTTCAGCTCTGCTTGGTTCATTGCTTGTTTGGATCAACTGTTTAGCACTTGTCTGAACTCTCTATGTTTATGAAGAGCAGTGATTGGAGGATTCAGTTGTCCCCATGTTACATGAACTTTATGGTACCCTGATTGATATGGCACCCACTGTCTATTGTATTGATGCCTTCACTTATTGTACTTACTGGCACTATTGATAATGCAGTCCTTCTTAATTTCTGATGTGCTGAGGCCCTAGTCTCTATGATCAGCATTGGCTGAAGATGTAATCATTGTTACCTTTGATTTCAATGAAGCAGCAAGGAATAGATATTTTCCCCTGGAAAAAGATTGTTGCAATGTTTGTGTCACTACATTGAGGCATCACATACTCAATCCCACAAACAATTCTTTGTTGGTTGATGTGGAGGTGCTCAAGGTGGGATCGATTTAGACCAAGTGCAACAACAATTGTTGTAAATAACTTTAAATGTGCAATGACAAATGGATGAAAAAGTTCACTTTTGAACATGTGACCTATTGAGTACGACACCCTTAATTACACAAGGTTGGGAGGAGAAAATATGCATTTAAATTTACATTTCTTCTCCTCGCCCTCATCTTTTATAAAAGATACACTTGGAGAAAAAACGACTTTATGAGCTTGGCATGAAAGAGTCAATAAAATGTACATTCATGATCTGTGCCAATGAAAATGATGAACAAAAACGTCCATTTAGAAACTTTATAAATAACCTAATAATTTTATCCTTTATAAATAGCCTAGTCCTTTATGACGAGGAAGGGAAAAAAAGTGCATTTGTGGCTATGTGGATCAAGGTTGGGAATTTGAGAGGAAAATTCCTGATTATAAGGAGATTTGTTCATCAAATATGGTGACAAATCAAGATAACAAGTGAAATTTGACAAGTTAGTTGGATTTCAAATTCCAACCTTGATGTGGATAACCAAATAGATTTCTAATACAACCTTCATTTTCCAAACCATGGGAGTTGTTAACTCCTCACAATTAAGTAGATTAGGCTCAGGTTCAAAGACAAGAACTACCTCTATAACCATAGAGTATATCCAATAGTTTGTAAGCCAAATATACCAATAACTCATGACTTAGTAAGGGATGAGACGTCTAAAGACACCCAAATAAAAGGGTCCCACTATATGAGGTGCCTACCCTTTTAGTCTTATCATAAACCATCAATATTTCATTGAAGATTTAGACCCTATTTGAGATAGTAAAAAACACATCTCTCCACCATTAAGCCAATAACTTATTAACTGCTAATACAACCTTCTTACCAATAAAACTTTCATACCATGCTTGTGAGTAGCCCCACCTCAAGTACTATGTAGGTTGTCTTCAATCTCTAATTACTTTCGTTAGAGATTAGAGTTTATTCTTAGGAGTTTATCACAATTAACTTAGACTCTTGGCATTACTTAACCTAGAATTGAGTGGTTGGTGAGCTCTCCCAATTAACCTAGATTTGATGCTAAGCATTTCTTGTATAACCATAAGTTGGTGGGAGCCCATCGCAACTTCACCTAATTTTGATTCTTGGCGTACATTCAATCACAAGGTGCCTTCCTTCGAAAACTTGCATTCGTTCATGACCACTCGTTTAAAGTCGATGGAAAGCAGGCGAACATGCCATGCTGATACATTCATGGCATGGCAGACAACAGAACTCTTCGTATAATTTCACAAACGAACCTTTCCCACTTTCAACAGGTCCCACTTTCGTCCCAGCAAGTTAGAAATTCTTGACAACCCACATAGATATCCACACACGACCCGCTCCGGACCAGTTCGGCCCGGGTTGTCATGTGAAACTTATCCTCCCTGCTACAGATATCGAAAAAAATTGCAGTGCCTGTCCGGGATTGTGGGGTACAGGGTGCACAGTTTGGCTGACATCGAGTGCGTTGAATGGCCCGCTACTGACCACGATTACATTGCCACCTTTGCACACTTGCAAGCTTCTCTAGTATGATTCCCCGGCCCCCTGTACCCTCCAGCTTTGGTGTTATCAGAAATAGGACATGTACTAGAAGAGGGTTTATTAGTTTTGTTTAATCTGAGCACCAGAATTGAGATTGCTTGTTGGATTGCATCTCAATTATGTGACCTCAACTTGCATGCTCTTGTCTGCAAAAAAATCATATATTTTTCCGCAACTAGGTCTCTTTGTCTCTGCTCTATTCCCCCTCCGCGAAGATAAATTGCTGCCTTTGGTTGGGACAGTTAGTCACAGTTGTAGGCAGAAGTTCACCGGTGTTTCCAACAGAAGATTTGTTTTGTTTCATTGATTGAGGCCTGGTCTTGCCTATACTTCCACCATGGGATTTCCTGTTGGGTATTCAGAGCTTCTCGTTCCGAGGCTGGTCCTTAATGTAGCCTATCTGTTGTGCTATATCAGAAGGACCGTCTGCTGGCTTCTTCAGCTCGTTGGTCTCGGAGAGTTTCTCGAAACCGAGACCTCCTACTGGGCAGATGAAGCTAATCCATGGTTTGAGCCCGCCTCTTCAGTTTCTGCACAAAGGATTCGTGAGCGGTTGCCGGTCGTGGAGTTCGGTGTTTTGGGCGCAGAAGGGGCAGAAGACGAGGATGTTATGTGTGCCGTTTGCTTAAACAACATGGAGAAATATGAAGAGATCCGGAGGCTGACGAATTGCAGCCATATCTTTCACAGAGGTTGTTTGGATAAATGGCTTGATCATGACCAGAGGACTTGTCCTCTCTGTAGGTCTCCTTTCCTTTCAGACGAGATTGAAAGAGAAATGAATGACGAACTTAGAACGTTATACCCTGGATCGAATCTCTTTGCGGATGCTTCATCAGTCCTTTCGTAGCGAGGCTCATTAAAAGTAGATTTCTTAGTCTTACTGTAATTACAGACTGTTTTCTATATACATAAACACAAAGACGCAGAGAAATGGGCAAAGAGAACACGGATCGAATCTGGAGGCCGCTTCAAGGTAGCTGAAGCTCGTTTTCTTTTCTATTCTCAGAAGAGTTCTCTCTCTCTCATCTTCACAGAAATGGTTTATCGAAAAATAATTTGTGGGAACGCTGATTGCTACATTGTCATGACACGGAACTTGCACATGCATACCGTCAGATGCCTGTGTCATGCTGCCCATTCTTTTGTACTTTTGCTTGTAGCGATTTTTATAATGCTATTTCACATGATTACTTATATCATTTGTGACATTTTTGTGACACGACCTTCATAATTCAGTTTAAATGTTTACTGATTTGGCTTCTGCTCTTTGCCTTTAAATGGAGCACACACCCATTTCTTGCAACGCACCCATCTATGTATTTTTTAGTTTATCATTTCAGAACTCAACTCACCCATCTATGTCTTTTTTAGTTTATCATTTCAGAACAGAACTTTTGGTTGATTTTAACTGGATAATTTCATTGATTTTGAGCTGGCAATGCTCAGTGCTCAAACGTAGTTCCATGCTTTCAACGCTCTCGTTCAGTGGGCTTAGAGATTTTAAATAAGATCAACGGACCCTACTGGCAATCGAATCAAGAGAGTTGAAGGATGCTCTTGATTACTGTTTTTTTTTTTGTGAAGTTGTTATTTTAAAACGGAAACTTCCCATAGTTATTATTCTTCTCACGAGATATGTCACTTTAGGTGATTCTCAGGTATAACCATACAAATTGCACTGAGAATCAAATCATGGGATGTGTAACTTCTCACAGGGTCTTCATTCTCATGGGATATGTCACTTTGGGTGATTCTCAGGTATCACCAGACAAATTGCAATGAGAATCAAATCATGGGATGTCTTCATTCTCATGGGATATGTGACTTTGGGTGATTCTCAGGTATCACCAGACAAATTGCACTGAGAATCAAATCATGGGATGTGTAACTTTGGGTATTCTCAGCTATCGCTATATAGAATCCACTGAGAATCGAACCTGTGGTCAATGCTGGTAAATTCCCAGTGGTATCTATGGCTGCGGTGCTGAGAACCAACAATGCTCACGATGGTTGAATTCTATGTTGTAACTGCTGATTGCATTATTAAGTTTATGTGATGTAGAAAGTGAATGGAATGAGAATCTCGTAGTAGTTAGACCATACTTTGTCCCAATCTTCTGCTGATGTTTCCAGCAGAGGACAGTACTATAGGTCAGAATTAGAGAGAGTAACCGTCAAACAGCAGATAGTTTACCGATCTCATGTTCCCGAATGTCCATGAATCTCTAAACAAATTGAGTTTTTAAGTACCATTTATGTCATATATGTCTCCTGAGTTTGCTTTTCTCAATAACACATGTTGTTGGATTGAAGTCGCTGGAGCCTGGAATTTTGAGTTTGCTTTTCTCAATAACACATATTGGATTGAAGTCACTGGAGCCTGGAATTTTCAAGTCACCCTATATTGTAGGGACGTCAGTAATCACAAAACAGCCACTTATAAAACATCGCCCATGTTTTTAAATGAGGTTGGAATTGTGGTTTCATTTAATATTTAATGTGGCTGTTGAAGCCACATGAATAGTTAGATTTGGAGTTGAACTATTTTGACTTTCAGGTTGATTTTAGGAATTTCATAAATTTAATACACAAAATCTGTAATTTATGTTGTTTGTTGGGTGATTTTAAGGCCATAAATGAAATTCGGTGACATGAAAATCTCAGACACCCACACTCTGTAAGATTTAGCAGTGTTTTTGCACATTTTGAAAATTTCGTGAAGATTCATGGTCCAAAACCGGTAAAAACCAGCAGGAAAAAAGCATATATTTGTCTCCTGTTTAGACAATTCTGTTAGATTTGATCCAACATTTAATAGTTCATGTTCATAAGCCTACAACTACAACATTAAATGTACTGCTGCTACAAAATGCATACAACATTAAATGCACTACTGCTACAAAATGCATACAACATTAAATACACTACTGCTACAAAATGCATGTTTAAAAGATATAATTTTATATAATGTCAATCATTACACCCAGTTACTACAGTGTATATCCCTCAATTACAATGGTATATTTGTATCTCTATTACTCGTACTCCAGTGGAGTATCTCTATCATGGGATTCCTCTCCACATTAATGCACATTCATATGTGTTATATCTTTCTTCCGTTCCACATTAATACACTTCTTTATATTGGGTATGTGCTGTGATTAATTCCATTGTTCTTTATATTGTGGGGGTAATTCCATTGTTCCCAATATTGGGTATGTGTTGTGAATAATTCCATATTAATAATAATGATATAAAAAAAATAGTTTACAAATCATCATTGGTACGAAAAACTTTGTCATTCCAAACCTGGGGGAGCCCCCTTGGTGTGGCATAATGGGCAATCAACTGCCTCATTATCCAGGCCTATGTTTTCCGAAATCCTGTCTAAGTCAATTGCAATATGTGCAGTTAACTCTGCAATTTCATCAAACACAAATCTCTTTTCTACACTAAATGCCATATTCTTCAGATCTGCTTGCTTCTTCCTGCATTCACTTTCGTTTTGACCGAACTTATTGCAATAAAAGCACTGTATCTTTGACTTGTCAGTCCATTTTGGTTGAAGTTTATGCTTCTCCCCCTTTGGTTCTAAGAGTATCCTTGTTGTTTTTACTGTTATGGGCTGGCAATGGGGCATACCATATTCTGAAACTACCCAATGGTCCAAATCTGGATTTGAGCAATGGAAATGAAACTTTCAGCAATTCTTGGTAATGCCAGATTCCCACGGATCCATTTGAGTGCCGAGTATCCCACGCCCCCTCGCTTGTTATCCAAATTCCCTTGCTCAACTGTCCACAATCTAATTGATCTGTTCTATTCTGTGAGGATTTCCAGCGAAGTTGAAGTCAAATTATCACTAAGTTAAGATATTCTGTGAGGACTAACAGAATAATTAAACTACTCAGTGGTGTCAAGATAGGTAAACTGATATACCTACCTACTCTGTTCTATATTTAGAAACGCTTTGCTGTACAGTCACATCCTGTACTGTATTTTCAAAAAGACTTAGTGGTGCTATATACAATAAATATCATTTCAGAGCAAAGAGGATCAGATGCTGCCCTTCCTGTCCTATACTTTATGGGAACATTAACCCAGCATTTTAGCACTGATGCAGCGGAGTGTTAGCATTTATGCTATGCATTACCTTTACTTACTGTCTTAATTGTTGGAAACAAGACAAAACCATGTTGGTCTTGTTGTTCTTTGGATTATAAAATAGCAATAATGATCGGTACATTCCCTACATAAGATAAAGTCTGCTGGCAAATGCCCCCAGTTATAAAAGTTTCGCAGTTTGGGTTTTGGCCAAGGATAGATGATACCTGGACCTTATGAGACCGAAGTATCGCATGTTTTTCTTCCTAAATTCAGAGGCGAGAAGCTGTTTGTATTGTGGGTGCAATAGCAAGAATCTAAGAGATTCATTTTAACACATAACATTACCAAGATGATGTACTTTAATGATTTTCTGTTATAACCTTGATCCTTTCATCTAAGTTTCTTTTTCAGGAAAATGTTCAGATCAGTTTTGGCGATCCAGATTCAGCGATCAGAAGATCCAAAGTTATAAATTAAAGCAAAGTTTCATGCAATAAATTTAAAGTAGGAACTTGGATACCCGACATAATTCCATGGATCGAAATGCCCAAAACATAACTAATTCCATGGATCAAGAACCTCAAAGGTTTTGAGAGTTTTTTTAATCAATTCAGAACATCCAAAGAGCCTTAAAAAGACCTTGAACCATATCCTCTTTAAGGTTTTTGCTTCACCTGATTTCAACTGAAATTAATGTTTTCTGAATATTTTATTTTAATAGTGCATATGCAATACCAGGTGCTAAAGGAAATATACATAGTCAGCAATATTCAGGCCATTTAATATGGTCGCAGGTTTGATGTCTGTTGAATCTCAAGCCCTCTAAATCTAACTTCAACAACATTAAATAACCTGCAACAAACTAAATATATATTACAAATATAAATAATCTTCTACAAAGTGACTATGAAGCAGTGGACTGTGTAGAATATTTTCAGTGATTATGAAGAAGTGAACTGCAAAGCATTTAATGTTTTACCATTTAGAGTATGCATTTTTTATTCAAATATTTAATGTTTTTACATTTTTAAGTATACACTATTAACTTAAATAACTTTAAATTCAAGGATACCCATACCACAAGCATATTGGCTGATGATACATGACGTTAATATTGGCTGATAGTGTATACACTATTGTAGACATAATCTCTTTCCTTTAATGTAATGTGACGTTTATTTTTCCTATATATAAAATGAAAAAATACTTTATTTATATCAATCGACAGTCCTTTGATGAAGAGTCGAAGAGGGAAAAATTATAAATAATCTCCTCTTGGAGGAATAGGCAATCACTTTCTCCTATGTGGCGGCTTACAGAGAGCCAATAGTGTCCCTGGTATATTACTGGTAGGTGTCGACAGCACCATTGGCATGGAGATTTTTTTATTATTATTTTCATTATATAATAAGCTTGGTGGTGCGTAAAAGATTCTGGTCAGAAAAAATTCAAACCAAAATAAAAACTTCAAACAAATTGATGATGCCAACAACACCAGCTGTCGCTTTAGAAAAATGATTTCAGATTCATTAGCAGAAATATGCCTGATTAAAAAAATCTCTGCATTTTCTTAATGAGGTTAGAAGGATAATGATTTCAATGATAAGGGAAAAAGTGACTTGTTGACATCTTGATTTTATATGAGGCAACTAAATCGAGTGAAATAAAAAAATAACGAGAGATAGTTGGCGGAAGGCAAGACGCAAGCAATCAGTACTGTTTTCTTATTATTAAATTTAAATTAGTCAGATGTTATCAAATTTTTTTCAAGGAACTACTAAAATTTATGAAATTCTTCTTTAATTATTTATTATAAAAGTTTAAAGCGTTAACTTTCATAATGCATAAGCTTTTTTATAACTCATTTTTATTTATTTATTTTAAAAATTTAAATTGTTAAATTTTATAATGTATAAGAATCAAAGTTGTTAATAATTATCAATGCTGTGAAATTGAGTTTTTTATCATTATAATTTATAGAAATGAATTTGTGTGTTTTTTTCAATATAATTTATATTTTATATATTTGAAAGGATTTTGATATTATATAGTTAATAATAATTTGTATTTACTTACTATATTATATGATTTTTTTAAGTAAGTATTTTCGATATATGATTTTTTAAAGTAATTATTTTATTTTTAAATTAGGATTTTTTTTTTAATTTAAGAAAAATAAATATTGTAAAATAAGAATTTTACAGTAATTTTGGAAAAAGTTAAAATATTATTGATTTTTTTTTTTTAATTTTAAATTTTATAAAAAACATTTTCCATTAAATTGAGAGATCTTTATGATATCTTATTTACAAAACATTTGTAATACTAATCATATTTACAGGTGTTAATCCATGAAATCCAAGTGAACTTTATAATCTTATTTCCATATAATTGATTTTAAAAGAATATAACTAAATTTCCTTTATTAAATGCATTATGTGTTCCGGGCCTAGGATTCCCGTGACAGAGGTATTAGACAAGGTTGTTTCTTAGCTCCATTACTATTTCTTATGGTTGTGGATGGTCTTAGCGAGGCTATTATATTAGCTAAAAGGACTTATAGTTTTAAAGGACTCAATATAAGGGGTCGGTTTTGGCAAAGTTATATTTTGTTCATTGGATATCATAATCTTTTGTGATGGTTCAATTCGGGACTTGGAAAAGATTTCTTCTATCTTAAGGTTATTCTCCGTAACTTTGGGAATGATGGTCAATAAAGGAAAATTTATTATCACTCGTGAAAGTTTAGTGAAGGAGGACTCATTAAGGTAAAAGAATATCTTTTCGTTTAACTCTTTGGTCTTAGATAATGGATTGTACTATCTTAGTTTTCATTAAAGTCGGTGTCATATGTAAAAATGATTGGGAGGTGTTTATTGTAAAATGTGAAAAGCATATCTAAAATTAGAGTTTTTGGTGGTTAACAAAGGTTGGGAGATTGGTTCTTGTGAAATATGTTTTGGAGGCAACTCCAGTTTATTGACTTACTATTGCTTGGATCTTGCCTGGCATTCTAGACTCTATTCAGAAGCTATTTTTTTGGTCTGGGCCAAAAGGCTACAACATGGATCAAGTGGAAATGATTAACAACCCCAAAATCCCAGGGAGGTTGGCACATAAAAAACATTTCTGCATTTTCAAAAGAACTAGGAGCAAAGAGTGTATGATGACTAATTAATGGTATGGGGCTTTGGAAAGTTGCAATGATTCGGAAATATATAACTCCATGTTCCCTTCTAGAATGGATTTGCAGACCCATAAAATCTATTTGGAATGTTTTCGTTATGTGGAAAGCGGTTGTTTTAGCATTTCAAGTTATTGATAATGGTCTTGCTTGGAAGATGGATGATGGAAAGAGTGTAAGGGTGGGGGAGGATCCCTGGATAGGGAGCGATTATGTGCATACAATGCCCTTTAATATGGTGATGCAACTTCGTTTTAGACGTCTACATACTCTAAATTAATTAGAAGATCATGATGTAGATTCAATCTTGGGTCAAGTTTGGGTGAATGCAAACTTTATGGGATTCAGGGATGAATATGCCTATAGACGAAGGAATTATACTAATCAACTGTTGAGATTGCATGTCATATTACAACAATGAAAGGATTATTTGGTTTGGGTGACTGATCCTCATGGTAGATATTCTCCTAAATTGGGATATGATACTATAATGGTCAATCAATTGGAAACTCCAAAATGGTGGTGGTATACAATTTGGAAATTTAACTACCCACCAAAGGAAAAAAGCCTCATGTGGTTCATCCTTCATAACAATTTTTTGACATGGGATCATATGCAAAGAGAAAACAAATTAGAGCATGGGAGATGTTATCTTTGCAAAAATGCAAAGGAACAAATTATCATTTGTTTGTGGTTTGCATGTATGTCATTATGGTTTTAAAGGAGTATGAACTGTAGTTACATATAAGATTCTCTTGCGTATGTTCTTTGGTCATTTTTTGTCTTTGGAACTGGTGTCATCAGCTTGATCTTCACAAATTTAGAAGGCTTCCTCTAATCTTATCCTAGCACATATGGATAGCTAAGAATAATTGTTTCATATGCATATTCCTTTACTCGACCCTAGATATGTCGTAGACAGACTCTAGCCACTCTACACAATTATCCTCAGATTGTTAAGTGTATTGTTACCCACCAGTTGAAACAAGAGCTAATAAATTGGAGCATCCTGTGGTCCTACTTTGATGGAGCAACAAAGAATGATCAAAGTACGAGTGGTGTAGGTGGGGTTTTATACTTATCTTAGGAGTTCAAACTACAGTTCAGTGCAAGTCCAAGGAAAGGCATGAATAATTTCACCAAATTGTTTGCACTCAAGCTCTTACTTATTTTAGTTATGGAAAATAATCTAAAGAGCCTGCATATTTTTGGAAACTCAAAGCTTGTAATTGACTAGCTTTTGGAAGGAAGACAATGCCACAATATATTTCTCAGAACCATGTTGGAGGAGATAAAAAAACTATAGCTACAGTTGGAGGAAGTTTCATTCAAGCATGTCTATAGAGAAAGGAATTGCAAGATTGATACTCTTTCTAAAGAGGAGTAAATATGGAATGGGTCAATGGCACATTACTTGTTGAATATTGTAACTTCAAAGGATATTCTAAATGTATTTAACTAATGTAACCCAAGGGAGATGTTATTATTCCTCCAACAGGGTGTTACTATTGTGTTTGGTCATCATAGTGTCATGAGGTAAATCCTCCATTGTAAGTTAGGTCATTAGTACCCTAATGAATAATATAAAATATTGTTTTGCATCTTCCTAGATGAAGTCAACCTAGACAATCTAGTGGGGTTGACTTGTTTAGGGTAAAAGCCAATTGGCTCAGTGTGCATAAATATGAGTGTCGTGATTCTTATTTGGACAAAGATTCAATCACTTGAGTAGCGCATAGGAGAGAGATATAGAATATAAGGAGGAGAATACCTACTTTTGGGGTTATATCTGATACATATTATGCAGAGGAAGTTTTGGCTGGGTTTTCTTCCCCTTGAGGGTTTCTGAAGATAAATATTGTGTCTATCTTGTGATTGTGTTTCTTTTAGTGATTCTGCATATGCTACTGCTGTGATTTTGAATTGAACACTAATGATATCTAGTCTAGCATACGAAATATTAACATGGTATTGGATCTAGCATGAATAGGATAACTTTCACAAGGTGAAACTCCCTCTCCTCCCTCTTTGGAAGAAATTAGGGTTTTTACAAAATTTGGAGTTTTGAATATCTTCTTGCATAGAAATTTGCGCCTCACTAAAGCACATCTATTGAGCCTAGGATCGAAGTTTTTGGGTGGTTGAATCTCTGGGAAAGACAAAACCTAGTTTGGACCTGAACTAGAAAACTCCAAAAATTCTACAGAGATGCAACCTCACAAGTAGGATTTGAAGGGTGAAGATTTGGGATCTCTAGAAATCAGTTGGACCAACCAACTCACCTCAGTTAAGCACATCTACTGGTAAGGTCATCTTTCTATTTTGAGAAATTTCATTTTTTAGTGACCTACTGGACAAGATGGCCCCAAGCACTAAGCTCGAGGACAAGCTGGAAGGCATAGAAAACTTCCTAGCTTGGAAGTATAGGATTGGTCTCATTCTGAAAGAGAATGGCCTTGAGAAGTACATCAAGGATGATATTGCAGAACCTAAAGAAGATGAATCTGAGGAGAAGCATGAACAAGAACTAATCAAGGAAATGAGGATCATTGTTGACTCTATTAAAGATCACTTGATCCCTCAAGTGTCATCTAAGAAGACACCTAAGCAGATGTGTGATGTACTTTCTAGAATGTATGAGGGAAGGAGCATCAATAGAAAGATGAATCTGAGAGCTCAACTGAAGGGCACTAATATGAGCAAAGGAGAATCTATTCAAGATTACTTCACAAGGGTATCCTAGTTCAGAGAACAACTAAATGCTATTGGACACACCCTTGATGAGGATGAACTAGTTATGACTTCTCTCAATGGTCTCACTAAACCTTGGGACTCATTGATTCAGACTTTGTGTGCCAGAAAAGAAAGTATGAATTTTGACACAGTATGGGAAGATTGCATACAAGAAGAAGCTAGAGTAGCCAACAGAGAAGTTCTACTCAGAGAAGATGATTAGGCTCTAGCCACCCATACTAAAGGAAGAAAACAATAAAAATTAAAGAAGAGTAATCGTAAGCCTCTAAAGAAAAAGTTTCGGAATAATAAGAAGGATTACTGGAATTATCAATTCTACAACTATCATAAGATAGGACACCTAGCAAGAGAGTGTCCATCACCAAAGAAGAAAAACAACAAGAAGAGACATCATGCTCATCTAGTTGAAGATGAGAATGAATAAGTAGAAAGACCTTGAAGGAGACTAAATAGAGGTGAAGATGTAGAAGAATATGTGTTATTCTATGCAGTCTCTGGGTCTGTAACACCTGGAGAAGATACATGGCTTATTGATAGTGGTGCCTCAAAGCACATGACAGAGAAGAAGAAAACTCTGTCAAGACTTAAAGAAAAGAAATCTCCCTAGAAGGTATCATTGGGAGATGACTATCAATATCCCATCAAAGGTATTGGTGAATCAAGCTATAAGCTTGACTCTAGGACCTCCATGAAGATGAAGGAAGTACTATGTATACCAGGTTTGAAAAAGAACCTACTTTCCATCTCTACTCTAGATAAGAAAGGATATAGAGTTTTTTTTTATATATATGGACAAGTACTTATGTGATCCAAAAAAAAGACAAATGAAGATGTTGTGGTCATTGGAGAAGAAGAAGGAGGACTATACAAGCTCAAAGGACATCCAGAGACAACTCTTGTCCATGAGACTACCAGCTCAAGTGAACTGTGGCATACGAGACTTGCTCGCATCAACTACAAATAATTTCCCTATGTGAGCAAGGTGGTAACATGGTTATCGGATCTAAAGATTGATCATGAGGGAACTTGCAAAATATGTGAAAGAGGAAAGAACATCAAGAATCCCTTTCCAAAAAGTGAAACAAAGACTAAAGATACATTGGAAATAATTCATTCTGATGTATGTGGTCCCATTACCTCCATATCATTAAGTGGATATCAGTATTATGTCACATTTATTGATGACTATTCAAGAAAGACTTGGATATACTTCTTGAAGAATAAGAGTGAAGTGTTCAGGAAATTCAAGGAATTCAAATCCTTGATAGAGAACCACTTAGAAAAGAGATTCAAGACACTGAGATTAGATAATGGTGGAGAATACACTTCAAAGGAATTTGAATCACTTTGTAAGGAGGAAGGAATCAAGAGGGAACTAACCACTCCCTATAATCCCCAAAAGAATGGTGTTGCAAAAAGAAAGAATAGAACTATCATGGAAGCAGTGAAGACCAAGATTCATGACCAAAACCTCCCTATGCACCTATGGGATGAAGCAACAAGAACAACTGTATATGTGCAGAATATATTATCTAATAGTGCTCTTGGATTCAAGACTCTTGAAGAGATGTATACAGGAAAGAAACCTGAAGTGAGCCATCTAGAGGTATTTGGCTGCCCAGTATATGTACATATTCTGAAAGAGAAGAGAACCAAATTAGATCCTTCCGGGAAGAAGGGAATACTTTTTGGATACTGTGAAGTATCCAAAGCCTTCAGTATATACATATCAGGATGCCATCATATCGAGATTAGTAGGGATGTAACATTTGATTAAGAGACAACTCTCATGAAATCTAGAAGGTGCTAGCTTGAAGAAGTACATGAAGAGGATGTACCTCCCAAAATGATAAAATCTAAACCCTCTCCTGAAATAATAGCATCTGAAGATCATAACATGTTAGAACCTTAAGAAACCCCTACTATGGATATCTCTAGAAAGAGAAAACCTACTTGGGTAAGAGAAATCATACAAGAAGCAGAAAGATATGGAGCTACAGAAGGGTCCACAAGAACCAACAAAAGATCAAAGCCGTACTCTAGTTATGTAGCTTTGATGTATGACCTTGTAGATCAAGAACCCACTAGCTATGAGGAAGATGCATATAAGAATGAATGGGTTGAAGCAATGATGGAAGAATACCAGTCGATAATGAAGAATGTTGTTTGGGATATAGTACCCAAACCAGAAAACAAGAGTGTGGTATCTTCGAAATGGATCTACAAGATAAAACATGATGTTGATGGAAGTATTGAAAAGTACAAAGCAAGATTTGTGGCTAGACAATTCTCTCTAAAAGAGGGAATTGTTATGAAGAGACACATTCTCCAGTAGCAAGGTACACTTCCATAAGAACCATCACGAAACTTGCTTCCATGATGAAATGGTACTTACGCCAAATGGATGTAAATACAACCTTCCTTAATGGTGTGACTGAGGAAGAAGTTTACATCGAAAAACCAAAATGATTTGAAGTCGAAGATAGAGTGACTCATGTATGCAAGTTGAAAAAGAATTTGTAAGGACTGAAGCAAGCACCTAGAGCTTGGTATGGTACAATAGATAGCTTCTTGATAAGCTTGGACTTTAGCAAGAGTAAAGTCAATCCTAACCTTTACATGAAGATCATGGATGATTAACCTATCATACTATTACTGTATGTGGATGATATACTTCTAATGGGAAATGAGAAACAGATCACAGATTGCAAGAATAAGCTAGCTGAAGAATTCGAGATGAAAGATCTTGTATTGATGTATTATTTCCTAGGGCTAGAAGTGTGGCAGATCCCAGAAGGAATCTTTCTGAATCAGGAAAAGAATGCAGTAGAAATATTGAAAATATTTGATATGTTGGACTTTAAGGTCATGGACACACCCATGGACACCAACTTGAAGCTGTTGTCTGATGAGACATCTGAGTTAGTGGACATGACTCAGTATAGACAAATTATTGGGTCATTATTGTATCTGATGAACACAAGGCCAGATATATGCTTTGTTGGGAACACCTTGATTCGGTATCTAGTTAAACCGAGATGAGTTCACTTGATAGTTTCAAAGCATGTGACAAGGTACCTAAAAGGTACGGTATATTTGGGAGTTTACTATGGGAGAGACCATGACTACAAAATATATGTATATAAAGATTCATATTGGGCAGGAAGTGTTGCAAACAGGAAGAGAACCTCAAGTGGATGTTATTGTCTAGGATCCTCCATGATCTCATGGTTTAGTAAGAAATAGTCCAGTGTTTATCTCATTACAGCTTAGTAGAGTACATGGCAGCTTGGTCCACTTGTTGTGAAGCGATATGGCTTAAGAAGCTAATGTCAGTATTATTTGACATGGAGTTGGACACCATAGTGATTCTTTGTGACAACCAAATTTGTATTAAGATGAAAGAGAACATGATGTTCCATCACAAATCGAAGCACATAGAAATCCGGTACTTTTATAAAGGGATATGGTACAAAAGGGAGCTATCAAGCTCTAGTATGTAAGTACCGATGAGCAAGTTGCTGATGTACTGACCAAGCCTCTATCTCAAGTAAATTTTGAATATTTTCATGACAATATTGGTGTATTTAGAAAAGACCTTCCTCGCAAGGAGGAACAATGATGGAACTATAGATGATGAAGATATGGACCTTCTTCGGAAAGGAAGATTAGGTCAAATACATGAACCCTCCTCGGACAAAGGGGTAGCGGGTTGATAATATGGAACTTCCCAAGAAAGGGGGAGTAATGATGAGACTGACATTCATGATGGATGATAATGATGATGAAGGTCCAACATTCATGTGTAGATGATAGTATCCTCTCTTGAGGATGGAAAGTATAACACTCTATTCATGAGAGTGGTCCTTACTAAGGATGGCCCTGCAGATGTTACTCTCACATGGAGAGTACCCGCATTTAGTTATGGATACCGTAGAATAAACAATCGATCAGAAGTGGTCCTAACCTCAATGGTAAGGATTTTGTATGATGAGTCCTCATGGATGACAGGACTAACATTTTGTATGCAGAGAAGATCTTCTCTGCAGACATGCCTACATTTTATGTAGATACCATAGAATAACACTCGCTTGGGAGTGGTCCTAAACTTAGTGGTATGGATTCTCTATGATGATTCCTCACATACATCGTAGTATAACACTCACTTAGGAGTAGTCCTAACCTTACTGGTATGGATGTTCTATGATAAGGGCTAACATTTTATATGTGGTTGAGATCTTCTCTACGAAAAATACTCTTGCATGGAAGATACCTACATGTGAGTGTAGATACCGTAGTATAATACTCACTTAGGAGTGGTCCTAACATCAATGGTATGGATGGTCTATGATGAGTCCTAAAAAATGATAGGGCCTTCACTGGGTGCGGTCGATATCCACATTTAGTTGTAGACGATTCAGTTGGTTGATATCATGGACTAGGTTGATGGAGGATTGCATTATACTTGGACTTACATCCTAAAGTGATATGGATTGATCATCCCACAAAGAGATTGTAAAACCCCAAAATTTCATAAAAATTTAAAATTTTTCTTGCGACAATTAATGTTTACAAATCGTCAATTAAGAGAATAACTTAATTGCTAACAATTAACATTCTAAAGCTCTGATCTAGGTATTAAAACAATTTCATTTATTAATTTCTATAGTACTTTCTTTACTAACTCCCTTCAAACTTTAGTAATAAAGGTCGATCTAGAAAGTAAATGGTATGAAGTAGTAAGTATTAAAATCAAGTATTTATTTAAATTTGAATGCTAGGTACTAAAGTTTGTTTCTTGCTTACTAAAGGGACTTATTTGGTTGTGCCGAGGCTTACTTAGCTTATTGAAGCTAACGCAATGAAATGATGATTCTTGTACAGGTCTTCTTACAGGTAAATCATTTTGTTTCCAGATTTGAGGATCGAGATTAAAATCCCAACTGCAAAAGTAGAAATGCTAGACTACTTCTTTTATTTAAGATTTTGATTATTGCAGGTATCGCCAAAAAACTAAACTTTTCATAAATCAACTGCTATAAAAATAATTAGTATGTCACCTAGAACAATGCATTAATTCTTTTCTTTACAAGCTTAGTGTAAGCTATACATAAGTTTATATAGTTAAGTGATAAACAAAACAAGCATATAATTAAAAGAGAAAGAATTGCTTAACCTTAAACTATATCTAGAGGTTCATCATATATAAATTACAATTTCTGAGTTGTTCGAGATATAATCATTTTTAGATCTGAACTTGAGGTACCAGGTTTTCTACAACTAAGAATTTTTTGAAGGTTACTATACCAACATGTTAGCTAAGGTTCTAAGTTATGATGTGCAAATGTATTTACGATATTTGTATGTTTTTAATACACATATATATATTAATAATCATTTAAAAGTGTTTATAAGCAAGCACAAATATTTATGGAAATTACTATGCAACAATTGATCGAGTTCATAATGTAGGATAAAATCACCATGATGATGGACTATAGAGAAACTTGTCCAAAACCCACAAGATTTAACTCTTGGTGGAATCCACGTGTGGTAAGATTATTGGTTAGGGTTTTAAATGTGTAACACTCGCTATAAGTCAACCTAGACCTAATAATTCGCTCATTTCTCCATTTTTCTTGTTGTCGTGAGGTCGAGTTGATAGGCTCATGGCCCTTGGGCCTCTGTTGCTAAAACTGAACCTTTATGACTCTCAACACTGATTACATGAGAGCTAAACCTCTTTGAACTTCGTGGGTGGCTTCAGGAGATAAATATCAATGGTGGTCTTCTTGGGGCGAGTTATCACTAGATCTCTTGGCTTCTGCTTGAAATTTTTACGGTCCAACTTTCTATTTTCAAGCCAAGGTCATAGACTGAGAAAAATTCTTAAAAGGTGGCTCGATACCACGGTACCTTTGCCAGGGTTTGAATGGTTTCCAAAACTACGGTGGTGACAAAAAGAAACAAACTGAAGGTAAATTCTTTTACATCCTGCAAATTCTAATTCTTTTTACAGTAAGGAGGTATCCACCTTTTGTTTTATAAGAAACCGAAAGCAAAAAACCTTGGTTTGTGCAGGCGTTACTACGGCTAGGATCCGTCCTCCAAAAGTCGACAAGAAGGGGTTTGCTTGGGAAATGAAGAGTGTTCGAGCTGCTGTTCACTACACTTGTCGACTTGGTAAGCTTTGGTCTTACCACCTGGGTTTCTCCCTTTGGTGAAGAAAAGGGTTCTGCTAGCACAGATGGCAGTGACTTGGTTTGTTTACTGTAATTTTTTTGAATAGGCCATAAGGTCGTAATTCCGTTAAGATACGTTGTGTTTAAAAAAACATGCTAGGGTTTTCTTTGTAGACTTGTATTATTGGGTAACAATTTATAAGTCGTTTGGCTCAACTACTTTGGTTGTTTAAGGACTATTAATGGATAAAACATTTGGGTTTTAAAAACTTGTTTTATTTGTAATAGATTTTAAAGTCTCCAAAGTATTTATGGTTTTGGTTCTGAGATGTTTATGTTTTGAATTAATTTGTAAATTATTTAATAAGATTATAGGGTTTTGATAAATTACTTGTGATTCTAAACTAAAAATGCATTTGGCATAGAACGATTTTTATTGGAAAATGTTTTGGTGAGGATGTGAACTCTGTAAAGTTTATTTGTATAAATCTTGCTTGTTTAAAAGGTAAAAAAAACTGTTAATACTAGAATAATTTCAAGTGACCTTGTGTATTCGAATACCGAGGGTTTGATTCGGTGACCCTAGCTTGATTTATTAAACTCTGTTTAATTTAATATATTTTACCCTTGTAGTGTATAATTTCAGTGGATATATATATATATATATATATATATATATATATATATATATATAGATAGATAGATATAAGATTAGTAAATAGTGAGGGTTTGGAGAAAAAGTTATGCTTTGAAGGGAAAGGAATAACTTGTTTTCATGACAGGTTTTCTTTTTTAGGTTTAGACCCAAGAAAAAACTATAGTATTTTCATTTTTTTAAATTTATTTATACTCTGCATTATTTTGTTATGCGTACTACTAATTATATGACGTTTGATTTTTTATTTACAGTATTAGTGCAATTACGTAATTGTTATTTGTAAACCTAAATTATTACTATAATTTCATTATACTATTTCTATAATCTATAGTTGCTCCTATTTACATTATTTTTCTATTATGTAATAGTTAATAATTATATGTATATATATATTAGGTTAAGCCTTACAGATAGTAATTTTTACTATTTTAAAAGAACACAATTACACAAACTGTGTACTGGTTTTCTTTTAGTAAAAATTCTCTTAAGGTACTTTATGGTTATAAATTAAACAGTTGTATTTAACTAATGAACTTCTGAAATAGAGGAATTCTTTCTTTAAACTTTTCTATAAAGATTAACAGTAGAAAGTAAATCATCAGATTCCTACACATCTTGTTTCGATTTATTCATCAAACTTAATTTCACCTACTGTACTAGAGTACTACCTTGTCAGAGGTGTGGAAAAATAAAGTCAGTTAATTCATTCATCAGTAAAATTTAACTAATCCTAATCATTTACTCCAATACATATTTAACCATAATTTATCTATCTTTGAACAATAAAAGATTTAGTAACTAATTTTTAATAAAAACAAATGAAGCAGCCATATAAATACATTAACTCCTAAGTTCATACATTCCAGTTCCTATGCTTGCATTGAGAAAATTAAATAACATTTAGAACCTGGTAATATAGCCGAGGAGACAACAACCTAAGGAGCCAGTTCTTCCTGTAGCAATAAGAACTTAGCCAAAACAGCTGCACTAGTTTAGTAAATCAACACTTTCCCACTCAAACACTTCTTCCTGTCCCCTCTATTGAACCTCTTGTGCACAAATTTCAGCATGCCTAGTTATTTTGGGTCATTTTTTCACTTAATGAGCCACCTTATCTTGTTCTATTTTCTTGGGGAACATGACCACAAAAATAGGGAAGTTGCCTCCTGCAACAACTAGAAGAAGTTTGAGGATGCTGCTAAGTGTCAATCTGCTCTCAACCCAGCCTATTCCTCCAAGTGGCCAGGAGACACTAATTTAAGAAAATCTTTAAGCTATTGTCTCATATTTTATTTATTAATTAATAAAATATACAACAATTAAATACAATTATCCTTGATCCCACTTGGTCAATAATTACAAAATTTATAAAAAAATTAAATCATAATGTCTTCTCAAACATAAAAAGTTTTTGCAAATATGGGGTATGTGACATACACACCCCCTTAAATATAACATCATCCTAGATGTTATTTTATTCATCGTCCTCAGAGTTGCCCTGAAACAGAATTGGATATGCTATCCGCATATGACTCTCCAATTCCCATGTGGCTTCTTCTGGACTAAGATGCTTCCATTGCACCTTCACTTGTCCAATGGTGTGATTCCGAAGCAAGATCTCCCTCTTGTCGAGGATACAATCCGGTTCCACCAGAAAATATCCTTCGGGTTCCACTTGTACATCATTCCAATCTATAACATGAGTAGCATCATGTACATATCTTTTTAAAGAAAAGATATGAAAAACATTATGAACTTTTAAATTTGGTGGTAAAGCCAGTTGGTATGCCAGCTATCACATTCTTGATAGTATTCCAAAAGGCCCACAATATCTGGGTGCCAACTTAGCACAAATTCCTAACTTTAAAGAACATTTTTTGGGCCTTACCTTTATGAAAACATGTTCACCCACCTAGAACTCTTTCTGAGTTCATTTAAGATCTGCTTGGCTTTTCTATCTATCTTGTGCAACCTTTAATCTACCTTGCACCTACTTTACAATTAACTCCATCTCCTTTAATATCTCAGGTCCTAGTACTAACCTGTCAACTGGGTTACTCCATGAGATGGGGGTATTGCACTTTTTTTCGTACATGATTTCAAATGGGATTTATCTTGCTGAAGCTTTGTAGTGGTTGTTATACACAAACTCTACCAAGTGTAAGTAATCCTCCCATTTACCTGGCTATTCTCTAACATACATTCTTAGCATATCTTCTAATATTTGGTTCACCTTTTCAGTATGTCCATCGGTCTAGGGATGAAAAGATGTACTGAAGTTTAAAGTAGTATTCAAACCTCTAAATAGAGATTTCCATAAATTGCCCATAACTTAGGGTATCTGTCAGAAATTATAACTTTTGATATTCCATGTAAACGAAATATTTGTTTCATGAATATATCAGCAATATTAGTAGCCTTGTAGGTGGTCTTTACTGGTATAAAATGAGCCGCTTTACTGATTTTATCGACGAGTACCATTATCGAATCATTTTGATTCTGATTTCTAGGTAGACCTGTAATAAAATCAAGACTGATTATTTCCCATTTCCAACTAGGGATGGGTAATGGCTGTAATAAACCAGCTGGATGCTAGTGTTCAGTCTTAACTTGTTCACATTTAAAGCACCTGGCAATGTATTATTCCAGTTCATTCTTCATATTTGGCGAAAAATAATCTTTCTGCAACATGGTTATAGTCTTTTGATAGCCAGGATGTCTTGAGTAAGGAGCCTTATGTATTTCATTTAAAATCAGCAGTTTAATTTTTTAGGTACATTAGGTATATACAGCCTATTTTTATAAAGTATTAATCCTTTTTCATTTAGACTATACCCTGTACTTCAACTTTCAGTTAAATTTTCTACCACTTTAGCTTGTAATTTCTGATAATTTTCGTCAAATTTTACTCCTTCCTCCAGCTGATGTTCAAAATTTGTTTTATAAGTGTCGATTGCTTCCACAAAGTTCAGTCTTTCATTTCTACTTAGAGCATCAACAACTTTATTTTATTTTCCCTTAATATGTTGGATCTCGAAATTGTACTCGCTAAGGAAAGATAGCCACCTAGCTTTCCTTGCGTTTAAATTTGGTTGATCCAACAAATATTTTAAACCCTTATTATCTGTCATTAACATAAATTTTCTTTCGATTAAGTGATAGAGCCATATCTTCAAAGCATGTATGCCGACATCCAACTCTAAATCGTAAGTAGCGTAGTTTTTCTCATGAATTTTAAGCTTCCTAGACTCGTATGCAATTACGTGTCCTTCTTGAGTTAAGACCCCACAAAAACCATCGTTGCATGAATCAGTGCATACAACAAAGTCCTTGTTAGGATCAACACTATTCTTAAAATTGGTGCAGTAGTTAATAATGTTTCTAATTTCTTAAAACTTTCTTCACATTTTTGATTCCACTCGAATTTATTTCCTTTCTTTTGTAAAGAAGTTATGGGATTTGCGATTCTTGAGAATCCCTCAATGAATCTTTGATAGTAACCAATGATCCCCATGAATGATTGCACATCAGTCACATCCTTTGGGACCAGCCATTTTTCAATTGCTTTTATCTTTTTTGGATCAACTGAGATCCCTTCTTTAGTTATTACATGCCCTAAGTATTGTATTTTATCTTTAAAGAAGTCAGACTTACTGAATTTAGCATAAAGCTGATGTTCCCTTAACACTTGTAAAACAATTTTTAAGTGCTCCTCGTGTTCTTCTTTAGACTTAGAATAAATTGGAATGTCATCTATGAAAACCACTATGAATTTATTGAGATACACATGCAATACATTATTCATTAAACTCATGAAGACAACCGGGGCATTAGTAAGCCCAAATTGCATGACAGAAAACTCATCGTGACCATATCTTGTCCTAAAAGCTGTTTTAAAAATGTCTTCATCTTTGATCTGGACTTGATGATAACCAAATCATAAATCAATGTTTGAAAATACAGTTGCTCCACGCAGCTGATCAAACAGATCATCTATGCGGGGAAATGGGTATCTATTTTTTATGGTCATTTTATTTAGTTGATGGTATTCAATGCATAAGCGTAGAGTATCGTCCTTATTTTTAACGAAAATTACAGGTGCTCCCCAAGGAGACACGCTTGGTATTATATACTTTTTATCAATAATTTCCTTTAATTGTGATTTTAATTCGTTAAGTTTGAAAATATTCATCCGATAAGGAGCTTTTGAGTTGGGTACTGCACCCGTTACCAACTCAATAGTGAAATCTAGTTCCCTTTTTGGAGGCAGTCTAGTAATTTCTTTTGAAAATACATCCGAATACCCCCTTAGGATTGGGATATCTTCCAGTTTTAGTTTATCTTCATTATTAATTTGTTCTTCATCAGTTACAGTTACATCAAAAGATTTACATCCTTTGCGAACAACTCTCTTTAATGGCAAGGCAAAGATTTGTCTGATAGCCATTTTCCTAGGAATTCCTGTTACGGTTACTGTTTCTCCTTCATTATTTATGCATGTAAAAGTTTTATCGAAATAGTTCAAAACTAATCTATGTTGTTCTAACCATTCCATACCAATTAACACATCATAAGAGCCTCACAGAAGTATATTTAACTTTACAGAAGTTTTAAGCTGATTCATAAACAAAGTACATTTTTTCACAAAATTAATCACTTTTCTTTTTGCTCCTGTAGTTAGTTTAACTAGCCATCACTTTGCAAAATTTTCGACTGATAAATTGCATTTTTCTACTAAACTAGGAGAAACATAACTCAGGTTAGCCCCTAGGTCAATTAATATAGAAATGGATGTTTGATTTAGCTTACCTTCTACTTCCACCACAGAAGTTTGATAATCAGCCTGCTTGTTTTCCAACGCCACGTTGATCCTGGGAATCCCCCTTGCTAAATCACCAACCGTCATCTCTTCTTGCACTGTATGAATATTGTTGACAATCTTCTTTCTGTTAGGGCAGACTGATGCATAGTGAGATCCATTACAATCCCAACACTTTATTGGTTCTTTACGTTCATTGTTCTTAATGTAGTTGCTGTGATTATTAGTAGGTTCTTTACTTCTAGGGCCATTAGGGTTTGAATGTGAGTTACCTTTATTTCCTTGGAAATTATTATTAGGAAAGTTACGTGTGTTATTATTCCCAAAATTGAGGTTAGATGTGAAACCCTTCTTTTTATGTTCAAAATTATTAGACCTCTTGGCCTTCCAGTTTGACATGCTTTCCCTTTTTCGGTTCTGCTCATAGCAAAAATTTGCCTTTCGCATAGCCTCCTCAAGGGTTTTAGGATTATCATATTCAATTCTATCTTTAATGTGAAATGGTAAACAGCTCAGAAAACGCCGCACCTTGGGCTTCTCGTCCACAATGTAAGGCACGTAACGTAGTAAACTTAAAAATTTATTGTTTAATTCCTTCATGTTCATAGTTCCCAACTTCAGTTCATAGAATTCTTTAGCTCGCTCTTCATAATAGTGTTCAGACAGAAACTTCTTTTTAAAGTATTTTTTAAAGGTACTCCAGTTAATGTTCTTTTCCTTAATACCTTTTACTCGTTTTAAATCCTGCCACTAGATATCTGCCTTTCCAGTTAAGTTGTAAATGGCCATTCTTGCTTTTAGTTGGTTGGAGTAATTATAGATTTGGAAATACTTCTTCATTCCATACAGCCATGCTTCAGTTTCCTCCCTTTTCTCAGTTTCACCATTGAAAGTTGGTGGTTTTATCTTCTTAAATTCTCCTGAAATTTCCTCATGAGGCTTATACTTTCTTTTTCTAGATTGGTAATTATCCTCACTACTATTGCTAGAGTACTGGCAATTCTTCCTGTGTGAATCACCATAAATTTCAGAGGATGAACGCACAAGATTTAACTCTTGGTGGAATCCACGTGTGGAAATATTATTGGTTAGGGTTTTAAATGTGTAACACTCGCTATAAGTCAACCCAGACCTAATAATTCGCTCATTTCCCCATTTTTCTTGTTGTCATGAGGCCGAGCTGATAGTCTCATGGCCATTGGGCCTCTGTTGCCAAATCTGAACCTTTACAACTCTCAACACCAATTACAGGCGAGCTAAATGTCTTTGAACTTCGTGGGTGGCTTCAGGAGATAGATATCGATGATGGTCTTCTTGGTGCGAGTTATCAGTAGATCTCTTGGCTTTTGCTTGAGGTTTTTACGGTTCAACTTTCTCTTTTCAAGCCGAGGTCATAGACTGATAAATTCTCTTAAAAGGTGGCTCGATACCACATTACCTTTGCCAGGGTTTGAATGGTTTTCAAAACTGCGGTGGTGACAAAAAGAAACAAACTACAGGTAACTTCTTTTACATCCTACAAATTCTAATTCTTTTTATAGTAAGAAGGTATCCCCCTTTTTTTTACAAGAAACTGAAAGCAAAAAACCTTTGTTTGTGCAAGTGTTACGACAGCTAGGACCCATCCTCCCAAATTCGTCAAGAAGGGGTTTTCTTGGGAAATGAAGAGTGTTCGAGCTACTGTTCACTACACTTGTCAACTTGGTAGGCCTCGGTCTTACCACCTAAGTTTCTCCCTTTGGTGAAGAAAAGGGTTCTGCTAGCGCAGATGGTCGTGACTTGTTTTGTTTACTGTAATTTTTTTGAATAGGCAGTAAGGCAGTAACTCTGTTAAGATATACTGTGTTTAAAAAAATATGCTATGGTTTTCTTTGTAGACTTGTATTGTTGGGCAACAATTTATAATCTGTTTTGCTCAACTAATTCGGTTGTTTAAGGACTGTTAATGGATAAAACGTTTGGGTTTTAAAAATGTGTTTTGTTTTTAATAGATTTTAAAGTCTCCAAAGTATTTATGGTTTCAGTTCTGAGATGTTTATGTTTTGAATTAATTTGTAGATTATTTAATAAGATTATAGGGTTTTCATAAATTACGTGTGATTTTAAACTGAAAATGCATTTGGCATATAACGATTTTTATTGGAAAATATTTTGGTGAGGATGTGAACTCTGTAAATTTTATTTGTATAAAGCTTGCTTGTTTAAAAGGTAAAAACAATTGTTAATACTAGAATAATTTCAAGTGACCTTGTGTATTCGAATACTAAGGGTTTGATTCGGTGACCCTAGCTTGATTTTCTTAAACTCTATTTAATTTAATAGATTTTACCCTTGTAGTGTATAATTTCAATGGATA
>LPNX011210630.1:154223-169661 GCA_001517045.1 Pseudotsuga menziesii
CAAGAAAAACTATAGTATTTTAATTTTTTAAATTTATTTATACTCTGCATTGTTTTGTTATGTTTACTATTAATTATATGATATTTGATGTTTTATTTATAGTATTACTGCAATTACGTAATTGTTATTTGTAAACCTAAATTATTACTATAATTTCGTTATACTATTTATATAATCTATAGTTGCTCCTATTTACATTATTTTTCTGTTTTGTAATAGTTAATAATTATATGTATATATATTAGGTTAAGCCTTACATATAGTAAAATTTATTGTTTTAAAAGAACACAGTTACACAAACTGTGTGCTGGTTTTCTTTTAGTAAACATTCTCTTAAGGTACTTTATGGTTATAAATTAAACAATTGTATTTAACTATTGAACTTCTGAAATAGAGGAATTATTTCTTTAAACATTTCTATAAAGATTAACAGTAGAAAGTAAATCATCAGATTCCTACACATCTTGATTTGATTTATTCATCAAACTTAATTTCACCTACTGTACTAGAGTACCACCTTCTCAGAGGTGTGGAAAAATACAGTCAAGTAATTCATTCATCAGTAAAATTTGACTAATCCTAATCATTTACTCTAATACGTATTTAACCAGAGTTTATCTATATTTGAACAATAAAATATTTAACTAACTAATTTTTAATAAAAAAAATGAAGCAATCATATAAATACATTAACTCCTAAGTTCATACATTCCAGTTCCTATGCTTGCATAGAGAAAATTTAAAAACATTTAGAACTTGGTAATATAGCCAAGGAGACAACAACCTAAGGATCCCGTTCCTCCCAGCCAATTCTTGAAGACAACTGAGATGAAAATCTTAGGACCCCCGATCCTGTCTATTGGTCCACCTGGATGAAAGCGCTGGGTGAGAGAATAGGTTTAGAAACCCCTGAAACTCCATAGAGTAATCAATCGTAATACTTCTTCATGTAGCAGAAATAACTCAGCCAAAACAGCTGCACTAGTTCAATAAATCAACACTTTCCCACTCAAACACTTATGCCTGTCCCCTCCATCGAACCTCTTGTGCACAAATTTCACTCAGAAATTTCACAAGTAAATATTGAATAGCCTCATCTGAATTCAATGGGTAGTTTTATCAGCATGCCTAGGTATTTGTTCCACTTAATGAGCCACCTGATCTTGTTCCACTTTCTTGGGTAACATGACCACAAAAATAGGGAAGTTTCCTCCTACAACAGCTAGAAGTAGTTTGAGGATGTTGCCAAGTGTCAATCTGCTCTCAACCTAGCCTATTCCACCAAGTGGCCAGTAGACACTCATTTAAGAGACTCCTTAAGATGTTGTCTCATCTTTTATTTATTAATTAATAAAATATCCAGCAATTAAATACAATTATCCTTGACCCCACTTGGTCAATAATTACAAACTTTATAATAAAATTAAAGCATAATGTCTTCTCAAAAATAAAATGTTTTTGCAAATCTAGGGTATGTGATAGATATCATGTGTATTGCACATAGAATGGAAGCAAAGGATCAAGTAGATCAAAGTGCAGTTGCAAAGGATCAAGAAGATTAGTGTGCTGCTGTAAAGGATCAAAATGTTCAAAGTGTTGCTACTACGAAGGATCAAGAATATCAGAATGCTGCTACAAAGGATCGAAGATTGAAGTGCTTCTACAAAGGATCAAGAAGATCGAAATTGCTGCAAAGGATCGAAGATCGAAGTACTGCTACAAAGGATTAGAAGATCGAAGTTATTCTACGAAGGATTGCAAGATCGAAGTGTTGCTACAAAATGATCAAGTGACTATGTGATGTAGAAGATGAATACATTGAATATTAACTGTTTCAGTTAATGATTGTTGAAACTTCCTATGAAGTATAGATTTATTACCTCTATACTGCTAAATATATTGTCTCTCTGTTATCCTATAGTCTATGATGATGCTTTCGGGAGAAAAACCTTCTCATTAAGGTGGATTGTTGAATATTGTAACTTCAAAGGATATTCTAAATGTATTTTACTGATGTAATCCAAGGGAGATGTTATTATTCGTTCGGGGGGGTGTTACTATTGTAATTGGTCATCATAAAGTCATGAGGTAAATCCTCCATTATAAGTTGGGTCATTAGTAACCTAATGAATAATATAAAATACTATTTTGAGTCTTCCTAGGTGAAGTTGACCTAGACAGTTTAGTGGGGCTGACTTGTTTAGGGTAAAATTAAGTTGGCTCAATGTGTATAAATAGGAGAGATGCGATTCTTATTTGGAAACAAACTCACTCACTTGAGTAGCACATAGGAGAGAGAGAGAGAGAGAGAACTGAAGGAGGAGAATACCTATTTTTGGGGTTATATCTTATACATCTTATATAGAGGAATTTTTGGCTAGGTTTTCTTCCCCTTGAGGGTTTCCCATGATAAATATTGTATCTATCTTATGATTTTGTTTCTTTCAGTGATTCAACATATGCTACTGTTGTGATTTTGAATTGAACACTAATGATATCTAGTCTAACATATGAAATATTAACATTACTAAAGAACAAGAGGGATCAAGATTCAATTATCTTCATACTCCTTTTTTATGATATAAACTAGGCGCATTTATGATTTAATGAGAATCTAATGATATATATATTCTTAAAGTTTCACAGGTTCCCTGGATGTTGAAAGAGTTTTTCTATCAAGTTGAGAGATCAACGTTTGTTTTTTGAATCTAGATATGATAATTAGTGGAGCCTTCTTGGCTAGTTTCTTTTTGAATAAATGTGTTGCATTACATAGTTATGGTTAATGTAAAGATTTGATGGATCTATTTTGGTTAGTTTTGGAGTAGTTTTGTTTGCTTGGAAATAGTGGTACAAACAATGGTTGTGGATTATGGAAAATGTAATTATTTATATCAATAAAGTAATGATTTTTTTCTTGTGAAAAGAAAATTAAATTTTATTTGTTAAGTTCAATTAAACTAATTGATCTTAGTGGACAATCTGTTGAGTTTTAAATGGTTATATAATATATAAGAACAGTTAGCATCATAAAATTATAACCATATATAAAAGTATCATTGAAAGAAAGAAAAGCACAATCACACAAAAGAACATAGAGATTTATCCTGGGAAACCCTCATGGGGGAGAAAACACAAAAAAAATTCCTTGATATAGACTTCAACCAAGTACAATGTAAGAACCAAATAATAAGGCTTATAAGACCCCAATGCACTGCTTCCTCTCTCCTATATGGGCTGCTACTTCTCTCTCTTGCGCAACTGCTTGAGTGTTCTTCTTGTCCAAATGAGGGATGCTCCTCTCCTATTTATATTAATTATCTGAAAGGCATAATAACCCAATTGGGTCAAATTCTTCTTGCTTCCAAGGCTGAATTTCCTTGGAAGACTTAAAAATACATTTCAATAATACTTTTGTGGGTACTACTGACTCAAATTACAATGTAGGTTTTACCTCAATACTTTACATGACCAAATACATCAATGACATCCCTAGTTGGAGGAACAACATATCTCGAAGGGGTAGTAAAAATAATAAGAGAAAATAGAATATATTCTATGATTACATTTATTTAACACTCCCTCTTAACAAGGAAGGTATTCTACAACAATACATCTGTACAAATGATTGGTGAATCTATATGTCATAAGAAGTTTTCACAACTACATCAACATCGTCATCGTCTGTGGAACATAATCATCATGGACATATTTTGCATCATTTCGAGCATCATCATCTCTGGCATCATCTCGAGCATCATGATATCTAGCATCATATGGAGCATCATCATCTTTGGCATAATATCGAGCATCATCATATCCGACATCATCTTGAGCATCATCATGTCTAACATCATCTCAATCATCATCATCACTGGCATCATCATCATGTCTAGAATCATCTCGAGAATATATGGTACTGAATGCATGAACTTGTTTGTAAGTGAATGCAGGACCACTCTCCATAAGAGAGTACTATCATTCTCAGGACCATCCTCAGTCGGTAAGTGCTAGGACCACTCTCAACAAGAGCGTGTTCTTTCCCCAGGACCAACCTTAAAAAAGATATTGTCATCTGCAACTAAATGCAAATATCATCTGCAACTAAATTCAGGACCACTCAACATATGAGAGTAATGTCATCCACAAGACTATCCTCATTCAGTAAGTGTTAGGACCACTCTCAATAAGAGAGTGTTATTGTCAGCAAGACCATCCTGAAAGAGGATACTGTCGTATGCAACTGAATGTAGATCTCGTCCATAACTAAATGTATGACCACTCAACATATGAGAGTACTATAGTCCGTAGGACCATCCTCAGCTAGTAAGTGATAGGACCACTCTCAATAAGAGAGTTTTCTTGTCCATAAGACTATCCTACAAGTGAATGTAGGATCACTCTCCATACGAGAGTACCATCGTCTGCAAGACCATCCTCAACTGGCAAGATCTAAGATCACTCTAAACAAGAGAGTGTTCTTTTCTACAAGACCATCCTACAAGTGAATGCATGATCACTCTCTAGAAGAGAGTACTATCATATGAAGGACCATCCTCAGATGGTAAGAGCTAGGACAACTGTCAACAAGAGAGTGTTCTTGTATGCAAGACCATCCTCAAGGAGGATACCGTCCTCCTATTTATATTAATTAGATGAAAGGCATAATAACCTAATTGGGTCAAATTCTTCTTACTTCTAGGGCTGACTTGCCTTGGAAGACTTAAAAATACATTTCAATAATACTTTTGTGGGTACTACTGACTCGAATTACAATGTAGGTTTTACCTCAATACTTTACATGACCAAATACATCAATCACATCCCTAATTGGAGGAACAACATACCTCGAAGGGGTAGTAAAAATAATAATAGAAAATAGAATATATTCCGCAGTTACATTTATTTAACACTCCCTCTTAACAAGGAAGGTATTCTACAACAATACATATGTACAACTGACTGGTGAATCTATATGTCATAGGAAGTTTTCACAACTACATCAACATCATCATCATCCATGGAACATAATCATCATGGACATATTTCGCATCATTTCGAGCATCATCATCTCTGGAATCATCTTGAGCATTATGATATCTAGCATCATCTTGAGCATCATCATATTTGGCATAATATCGAGCATCATCATATCTGACATCATCTCGAGCATCGTCATGTCTGACATCATCTCAATCATGATCATCACTGGCATCATCATCATCTCTGGAATCGTCTCGAGAATCTATGGTACTGAATGCATGAATTCGTTTGCAAGTGAATGTAGGACCACTATCCATAAGAGAGTACTGTCATTCAAAGGACCATCCTTAGTCGGTAAGTGCTAGGACCACTCTCAACAAGAGAGTGTTCTTGTCCGCAGGACCATCCTAAAAAAGGATACCGTCGAGTCTGCAACTAAATGCAAATATCATCCGCAACTAAATATTGGACCACTAAACATATGAGAGTATTGTCATCCACAAGAATACCCTCATTCAGTAAGTTCTAGGACCACTCTCAACAAGAGAGTGTTATTGTCAGCAGGACCATCCTCAAAGAGGATATTGTCATATGCAAGTGAATGTAGATCTCATTCGCAACTAAATCTATGACCACTAAACATATGAGAGTACTATAGTCCGTAGGACCATCCTCAGCCAGTAAGTGATAGGACCACTCTCAACAAGAGAGTTTTCTTGTCCATAAGACCATCCTACAAGTGAATGCAGGATCACTCTCCATAAGAGAGTACCATCATCTGGGAGACCATCCTCAGTTAGCAAGAGCTAGGACCACTCTCAACAAGAGAGTGTTCTTTTCTGCAAGACCATCCTACAAGTGAATGCATGATCACTCTCTAGAAGAGAGTACTATCATATGAAGGATGATCCTTAGATGGTAAGAGCTAGGACCACTCTCAACAAGAGAGTGTTATTGTATGCAAGACCATCCTCAAGGAGGATACCGTCATCTGCAAATTAATGCAGATCTTGCCCACAAATTAATTCCAGACCACTCTCCATATGAGAATACTATCATTCACGTGGACATATCTTGTTCGGATATTCCTATTTGAAGATACGACCAACCTTCTTTGGACCTTCCATATGAGGTTGCCACCGACCTGGTTGGGATATACCCTTAGTGATACGACCATTCATACTGGGATCCACCCTCGATGATGTCACCAACCATATTGGGATCTACCCACAAGATACGACCAGGCTCTCTATACAGTGACTAAACCATTGGGGCTCATCATTCTTTTCTTGTACATCCAATATACTTGGAAAACTTGAATGTCCTTCTCTGTAATGGAATGCCATTACCATGTCATTCTCTTATCATCACTCCCTCTTTCCAAGGAGGCCTTTCGAACTACACCAAGCTTTTATCAAAAGTGTTCAAACTTACATGAGATAGAGGCTTAATCATTTCATCAGCAACATATTACTTAGTAGGAACACACTAGAGCTTTACGGATCCTCTCTGCACAATATCCTAGGATTTATGAAACATCAGATTCTCTATTAGCTTGATGCAACTATGTTTCTCACAATAAATATCGATTACATCTATCTTGGCATCAAACAATCCTACCAATACTTTGTGAATCCATATTGCTTCGCTACAGGTTGAACATGTTGTAGTGTACTCAACCCCTTTTTGCTAAGCCATGAGATCATACACGATACCAAGCATCTTGAGGTGCTCTTTTTATATTCAACACTTCCTCTTTCCATCTACAATGATTTCATCTTGTGAGGTCATTGAAATATACCAGTCTTATGCATTCACCTTAAATTAAAGGTTGGAACCCACTTTACTCTCGGTAAAGCCTTAGTCCATTAGGAAGTTGTCCATCTTATCATACCATGTTGAAATCAAAGATCTTCTACAGTCACTGCCTCTGAAGCGGAGCATCATCCTCTCTCTGCATTTTGTACTCTATGTATTAAAATATTCTTTATTGGAGTGACATGTAGCATCCTCTGCTACTAATCTTCTATGTATCCATATTAGGTCACTGGATATTGAGATCCTTTATCTTGAACTCTGTTGAAATTTTCCTTTTGCACCCATCTACGAGCTTGTCGTCCTCTATAGGCTTCCATCTTCAACCTTGTAGAAAAGGTTAAGATATTCATCACTCTAGGTGATCTTCACACTCCTCATGTAACTGGATGTGCTTATCCATGGGTACCTTTTGATCTCATACAAATCCTTTTGTGCACATGTGGCTCTCAACTCAATATACTCTTCTAATTCACTGGAGAAGTGTGTCGAGTCAATGGAGTATGTCATTCCATAGTCTACTCCATTTTTGAGAGAAACCACGAACCTTGCTTTATATCTCTTGATGTTTCCATCTGCTACATACTTGATCTTGTATATCCACATGGAAGGCATTAAATAATTCCCTTCAAGTCTTATAACCGCATCCTAGAAAACATTACCCATGATCAACTGGTAATATTTGATCATAGATTTTTCCATTAATGCTTGGCTACTTCTTCATAGCTAGAAGGGTCTGCATCAATGATGTCACTCAACTGTGCCACATAAATAGAGTGTATCTGAGAACTCTTACTTTAGTTGGAAGTCTTGTCATACTTTTCTTCATCTTGAATTATCTCTCGTGCCCAAGGTGGTCTTCATCTCTCGAGGTGGATATACCTCTAGGCTCTTTAGGTCATATCATGATTCTTATATTCTTCTTAATCTCTTTCTTCCGCCATGGTGTCTTTGACCCTGGGAGCTTCAGGTTCATCTTCATGTACATTTATTGGATTGTATCTTCTAACTAAATTGTCGTCACTTGTTCTTTAGAACAAGTATCATCCTTCTTTTGTAGGTGATTGTACAAGATCTTTCCTACATGTTAAATACATTAGTTTTATGGTTATAAGCATTTCATAAGACATATTTATAATGAAAAATTATTATTCATAAATATATAATCATGAAACTATTTTAGTCAATACAACATTCATCCATATCCCATATAAACTAAGAAACTTTCTAGATGCATTCCATCTCTACCATAACATTATTGAGATTGTGCACTAATCCCAATATGTCAGAAAAGAGGTTTAATTCTAGATAAGTAGCAATGGAATGTTGTATAGAAACATAGTCCACTTACCCATCACACGCATATTAGTAGTATATTGCTCATTAATGAAAAAATTCTATCATGCATAATACATTTCCTTGAACATAGATATGTACACAACTAAACAATGTCATTCAAGAAAGTTGATATATAGAAAATGACAATTCAAATACTTATATTTGATTGTTTGGTGGGTGGACTCCTTCTTGATAAGAATAACTGGAATCTTCTACTTCATCACCCGATTCTGGAAAATTGTCTTTGTTTGTTTGTTGGGTGGACTCCATCTTGATCCTTATGTCCTAAAGCCTTATACTTCATCATCTAATTCTAGGAACTTGTATTTGCTTGTTTGGTGGGTGGACTCCTTCTTGATCCTTATGTCTTGGAGCCTTCTACTTCATCATCTAATTCTGATATCCTATGTACTGGTTCTGAGTGTCACTAGCTACATTCACTCTTATACAAATACCGAGACAAATAAGAGTATGGGATTTGTATTCACTAGTATAATTAATGTTCCTCACCACTTGAGGAATCTTATTTTTCTTCTCTGAATCTTTTACTAGTTAGTCCATTACCTTCAATGTTGTGAGAATGATATCTTTTCTTGTTTGACTTCTTGTTGAAGGAGCCTTTGTTTCTGGAAAATATCTGGAGTAGTGTCCCTTATCATCACAAGTGTAGCATCGAATGTTGGATGGATATATTCTTAATTGTTTTTTTCTTATATTGTGATGATGGTCCTCATTTCTATGATTTCTTTTGGAGTGAACTATGAGAGCTTGATCTGCATTTGGTCCCATCTTCTCATCTCTTGTTATGAGTAGAGCTTCTTCTTGTGTGCATTCTTCACATAGTCTATTGAAAGAGGTCAAATTCCTTCTTGCACATATTCCTTGAGTGAATGAATCCCATAATATTGGGAGGCCATTCAAGGTTTTAATCTTCTCTTCTTATTCTTCAAAATTGTCTCTAATGGCTTCTAGTTTCTACTTGATCTGAGAGATTATTGTGAAGTAAGATTGAATGATTTCTAACATTTTGCATCTTTACATCCTTGAGTTGATTTCTCAATATCATCTTCTTGTCGATTTCATTTCCTTCATACAAGCTAGCCATTGCATCAAACATATCCTTGGGATTATTCAAGGATGATACATGTTAGATCCAATGGAGACGGAAATAATCCTCTTGGTTTTGACTAAGTCCTTCTTGTGCTTTGTCTTCATCTCCATCTGGATCTGCAGCTTCTTCTTTGACATAGTTCTCCAAGTCATGCTTCTTCAAGTATGGGAAGCACTCTATACTTCCATGCTCAGATGTTCTTGATTCCTTCAAGCTTGGTACTATTTGTCATCATGATAAAATTGAGAACCTCAAATGGAAATAGAGAGGATAGAACTTACCAATGATATTTCTTGAACTTGATGCTTGCTTGAAGCTTTTTTGGAAGACTACTTTTGGTGGATCTAGGGTTTGATAGAGAAACCCTAATTTTTCAACTTTGGTATCTTTCATATCTGATTGGATATAAAGATGCGCCTCCTTACGGTGAGCTGAGCAACATACTTATTTTCCCAAAACTGTGGACATAACTGCAAAATATCTGATGCCCTAGTTTTCCCCAGAAGCAGGGTCAGGTAAAAAATTGAAGATCCATAGAATGTTAAACTTATTCCATATACATATATTCCATCATAAGGTGATTTTGATAGTCCTCCTTTTTCAACTGATTGGTGGAGGGAATTTCCCAGAACATGAAGCCCTAGTTTTTCCAACTTCTTCTACAGAATTTCCTGATCTTGTTTCTATTGTATATTCAAAGTTATTGCTCCTCTGGGTATAAAAATTCATCCTGAGATATTATGATTTTCCTTATTTCCAAACCCATAGGTTAGAGAATAATTGTATTCCCCAAATGGGAATTATGCAAATTTTCCCAAGGTGACTTCTTTAGGGACTGTTCAGCATATCGAACTTGCACGGACTGCCACATGTCAATGTTTCATCTTCTGGGTATGAAAATATGGACTTCCACATGTCAATGGTTCCAAATTTTATTTGTACATTTCTAGCCCAAGATATAGCAAATCTCCCTAGGTCACCTGTTTATGACTGTATTCTTGAGGAGGCTAGAACCCTGATTTGGAGGAATCATATATCCTAAAGTATAATGAATCAAAGGATGAAACTTGCACAGTAGGTACAATAATATTTCATCTTCATGTTTTTAAAGTTTAAGCTCCTGATCCGTATCCAATATCTAGTTATAAATAAAGTACCAAGATGACTAGTTTTTTCTTTCTAGGGTTTTCAAGCATGAAACACTAATCTTCAATAGATGCAATTGTAGCAGTGTTTAGGCTGCAAAAAGAATTATTTCAGGGTGGCTTTGATACCATGTTAATTTTTCAATGGTTATACAAGATATAATAACATTTAGCATCACAACAATTTATAACCATATACAAAAGGATCAATGAAAGAAAGACACACATAACCACACAAAAGAACACAAAGATTTATCCTGGGAAACCCTCATGGGGGAGAAAACTGAGCAAAAATTCTTCGATATAGAATTCAACCAAGTATAATGTAAGACCCAAAGAATAATACTTATAATACCCCAAGAATAATATTGTATTTCTTCCTCTCTCCCATATGGACTGCTCCTTCTCTCTCTTTGGCAGCTTCTTGAGTGTTCTACTTGTACGAATGGGGAAGGTGCATCTCCTATTTATACTAATCAGTTGATCATCCTAATAACCCAATTGGGATGACTTCTCCTTGATTCCAAGGCCGATTGCCTTGGAAGTCACAAAATTAAATTTCAATAATACTTTTGTGGGTACTACTGACCCAACTTACAACAGAGGTTTTACCTTCAGACTCTACATGATCAGATACATCAATGACATCCATAATTGAAGGAACACCATCTTCAGAAGGGGTAATAACAATAATAATACAAAATAGAATATCTTCCGTAGTTACATTTCTTTAACAAAATGACGTTGTCATCATCATATAATGAATAAATTGTTAGATAAAAGGTGCTAAAATTATCATCAATTAAATGTGTTCTAACATGTACTGTTGAAATTATGTAATTATATGTGTTCTACAAAGCCATGAACCATTAAATATTGTATATAGTGCTGAAATTTTATGTCAGGTCTGCCATTTTCTACTTAGGGATGTACTATATGAACCAAATGGTTACCACATGTGTGGTTTTAGTGTTTTCACACTAATATGTGTTAAAAACACCTACTAAGATTCAGGGAAATATTAGTAGCAGTTCAAATGAAAAAAAATATAACTACACTAACCTAGTAAATAATAGTAATAAGAGCTAAAGTAAGCAAATGATATGCAAAGAAATTAAATCTAAACAAATACTTTTTAATGTATTCTTCATCAAATAAAGAGGGTTATAACTACACTAACCTAGTAAATACTAGTAATAAGAGCTAAAGTAAGCAAATGATATGCAAAGAAATTAAATCTAAACAAATACTTTTTAATGTATTCTTCATCAAATAAAGAGGGTAATAATTATGGGTCAATTTGGGTCTTTGACTTTAGGATTTTTGGGTAAGTGAAGGTTTAATGTGGGAAAAATGAAGAGTAGGATGATGTGACTAAGGGATGCGCATGGCCTGCAACTTTTTGGTGTTAACAACATGATGGGAGGGTTATTAGTGTTGATCATTGGGATTTTCATTCTCCATTTTGTTCCTGAATACTTTTCCTATGTTGGATTGAACCAAAATGTTGACGTCTGAAGCAATTTCCTTAATAGAGTCTATGATGTTTCCCAAGGTGGAATGAATGCAAAAATTATGGTTCCTTTTCCATGAATATTTGACCTCTATATGGTCCCTATTTTTGGACTACTTATCCCTAGTCTCCACTAAATCCAAACCCATCAACAATTTCAACTTCTAGTAAAGAAATGTAGCTTTTTCATGCTTTGTCTCCCATGATATCCAATATTTTTACCTCCCATTCCATCTGGGAATTATGTGCATCTGGCTCATCCTTATTCCTATCAATTTCATACTCCATGCTTTCCATTTTTTAGAGAACCTCATTGATGGGATCTAAAAATTATTCTTTTCATAACTTTTATTTCATTAATTCCATATCTCATTCACTCACAATTTAGTACATCTATCTTTAAAACAATTATCTTTTAGATTATTTTATTGGTTATAATTCATAAATGTAAAAGAAATGTAAATCTTCTTGTTTTGTTTATTGCATTTTAGGGGGTTTTTCCAGCTTTAGATTAGACTAGTTTAGGATTTGATGCTACACATACAGTGTTGACACCTCGAATCCTACGAGCCCTAGATTGACAATTTAAGTGTCGAATTCTTAGCATATATTTTTCTCGACAATCATGAGGACCTACCAATAGAATTGTTGTTTTTCCTTACTAACCTCCCTTTCCACTTTTTGAATATGGGTTGGGTTCTTCATATCCCACTTACCCCCCTTTGGCCTCACCATGGTTCTCACAATCAGATTGATGCTCCTACACCCCATCCAAATCCAAGAGAGCAAAGTTTACCCCTTCTATGAGATTTTCGAGACAAGTTCAGACTTCTACAAAAACAACCTTCAACCCTTGAAAAGGTAAGGATAAAAATACCAATAGCATGAGGGAGATGACGAGGGTTATCATTCCAAAAATTCATCTTTCCTATCAAAAGACTAACAATAATAATTAGTTCGTGAAGCAATACCCTACAATGAAATTTTCCTTTCATGGTAATGATTCCAACCACCATGCAACAGTTTTAATTTAACTTAGAACTATTGAATGTAAAATAACCCAAGCTGGAATATATAATACTTAACACACTCTTATCTGAGAAGGTATGATGTACCATGAAGTAGTGTAAATACATGAGGTCTATCACAGGGGATCAATTAGATGTCCAATCAAGCCCACACATGCCCCCTCTTCTTGAGTCACCTGCATTTAGGGAAAAGGTGGACTATTATTTAATAGATATTAAATAATATTTTTTAAACTCCAAATTTAAAACAGGAATAACTATTTGGAGGTAATTTTTTATGAATTTTTATTTTTATTTTTATGAATGACTTGATTAAATTTTACAATTAATTAAAAGTTTCATTTTTCAATTTTAATTCCTTCAAAAAGCATAAAAGCAATTCATAATCTCTAATTTATGGATCAAATGTGGAATATAGTAGATTATTCAATAATTTAAGTTCAGTACGTATTATAATATCAAGAAGCATTTATGAGGAAATAATTTTAGCTAGCAGGTATCAACAATTTTATTTCAATTCATGTAACTTTATTTGACTACTTTTTATTTAGTTGTATGCTAATATAGGTTCCTTTAAAGTTAAAGGTTTCTTTCGAGTTGAGGTCTGTTGCAATAAGGCTGTACGAGAATGTCATTTCCAAGTTTCAGAACATTGATGGTTGTTCAAAAGATATTAATTGTAAAATAGGATTCAAGCAAGCCCTCCCCCCCTCACCTATCCTTTTAATTGGTAATACATTGATAACTTGGAAGGTTATTTAATAGTGCAAGGATGCAATGATCCTACACTATAGGAATTGCCATCGTCCTTGTTATTTATGTCAATGATATTTCTCTTCTAGAAAGATGTCCCTCTAATCTTGATAAGTGATTAAGAATTCTCAAGGATTTATACTTTGGTATGGGAATAACAGTTGATGCTGAAAATACCAAAGTTATGTTGAAGCAATATAATAAGGTCACTTACACTCTTTTTTTTTATGATAATAGAAATTTGGAGGAAGTGACTTCCTACAAATATCTTGGGATTTATATCCATCACAAGCTTAACTAGAACTACATCACTGAGAAAAGGATCAATAGAGGGTTCAAAAATTATATTGGTCTTGAAAACAATTGTAAGTCTACAAACCTTGTGATGTGGGATAAAAATAAATTCATCTTTGAAAATATCATCACTCCCATTCTCTGGCATGGGTGTGAAATGTGGGGCTACAACCTCTCTAAAGAAACTTGGAGAATGATTGAGCAAATCCAAAAGAATTTTTACAATCTTAAAATTAAAAGCAATACACTATATTCTATTCTCTTTATTGAAGTGGATCTTTCCGACCATTGGGAACATAGCTATGACTAGGTACCTAATGTACAAGAAAAAATAATTGGAGACCAGAGACTTTCAAAAAATGTTTTAAATTATGGTCAAAACAATCTAAGGATTAACTGAGGTTTGCATAAAGATGCCATGTCTTGGTTAAAGTTGTGGGGGATTGGCAAAAATGTCACTTCACAAAATATATGTGATATTAAAAATATTGTTATTTTGAAGTTCAAATAGAAGCTATGGCGTGATGAAATTTAGAGAATAAAAGAAAATAAAGATATTACAAGGAGGTACCCTAACCTTGAAGATCAAAGTTGTCTCTCTATTTTAACTAACGTAAAGAAGAAGATCGACATAAATATACATACAAATTATCATGAGTTGCATAGTGAAATGGGGCATTGGACCTTTCCTAAATTTATATCAATGCTGTACTCTAGTTCTATAGCTTTGATGTGTGACCTTGTAGATCAAGAACCCATTGTCTATGAGGAAGATGCATAGAATAATGAATGGGTTGAAGCAATGATGGAAGAATACTAGTCGATAATGAAGAATGGTGTTTGGGATATAGTACCCAAACCAGAAAACAAGAGTGTGGTATCTTCAAAATGGATCTACAAGATAAAACATGATGCTGATGGAAGTATTGAAAAGTACAAAGCAAGATTTGTGGCTAGAAAATTCTCTCTGAACGAGGAAATTGTTATGGAGAGACACTTTCTCCAGTAGTAAGGTACACTTCCATAAGAACCATCACAGAACTTGCTTCCATCATGAAATGGTACTTACACCAGACCTTAATGGTGTGATTGAGGAAGAGTTTAACATCGAACAACCAAAACGAGTTGAAGTCGAAGATAGAGTGACTCATGTATTCAAGTTGAAAAAGGATCTGTATGGATTGAAGCAAGCACCTAGAGCTTGGTATGGTACAATAGATAGCTTCTTGATAAGATTGGACTTTACCAAGAGTAAAGTCAATCCTAACCTTTACATGAAGATTATGGATGATTAACCTATCGTACTATTAATGTATGTGGATGATATACTTATGATGGGAAATGAGAAATAGATCACAGATTGCAAGAATAAGCTAGCTGAATAATTCGAGATGAAAGATATTGTAACAAACTTAAATAATAACGACAATATATATATATATATATATATATATATAT
>LPNX011210653.1:0-11762 GCA_001517045.1 Pseudotsuga menziesii
ACACACACACACACACACACACACACACACACACACACACACACACACACACACACACACACACAGATAGAGAGAGAGAGAGAGAGAGAGAGAGAGAGAGAGAGAGAGATGCTTGGAATTGGATCACTATTAGGCAATGCTTGTAACTTGGCTTGAAGAACTCGGACCAGGGAATTTGATATAAAATAATGATTTGTTCTGATGTCACCGCCGATTTTAGTAATCCAATAGGTTTTCCTCCTCAATATTTGGTCACCAACCAATGTGTCCTCCAACTACACACCAAATGCTACAAAACTGGAACTACATAAACATTGTAATTGAATCTCTATCTGGATACATATTGGAACATGAAATTACTTGAATCAAACCTGCATAAAATCATTTGCATATTGATATAAGGTTTTTGTAGTTATTGCATGAATCTCAATGAGATGGAAAGGGTGTCCAACTCCTCAATCACTAGTTGAATTGCTTCAATTAGCTACACTCGATAGAAGGGGCACATCTCCCAACTTATTGCAAGGGGCACATCTCCCAAGCTAAGAAAAATGAAAATATCTTCAACACAAACAAAATATAATCAAAATATGTGAACTAGGATGCTCATACCTCTTTTATAACTCTTATATTACCTTTCCCACCGCCCTTCTATATTTTTCTCATGAAAATATTAATAAAATAATAATTAATATTATTTTCATGAGAGAATAGAAGTTAGCCCCCGCCCCCTTTATATTTAGAAATTAGGAAAATATTTTGTATATTCTTGGTGCTTTCTTAGATATTTCCATTCCTTCTTGATCTTTTATTAGCAAAATCTGGAAACTTCTTCCTTTCCTACTTTTCTTCTACTTTTCCTTGCTTTTCAGCTACTTTCCTGCTTTTCAGTTGCTTTCCTACTTTTATCGCTGCTTTTCCCTTCTTTGACATAGATTCCTTGGGTCCACTTTATCTTTTCCCTCCAGTATTCCTAGGCGCCACCACATATTCAATATTCCCTCATAAAGTCATAAATAAAATATTGATAAATGATTATTTATGAGAGAATGGGTCCTTAGCTTATTTCTCTAATGTTAATTAACCCAATATTTTTTGGCCTTGCAAACAAATTCGAATTGAATGTGTATACTTTCACATTGGTGAAGATATTTCTTCATGTGGCCCACCTTTACCACTTGACTCGTAATTGCACCTGCAACATCAATTCCTTTTTTTCACATTGGTTAGGAGTTTGTGCTTTCTACTTGGATTTCCCACTTGTAATCCTTGTCAACCTTAGGATTATTTTCATCAATAATTTCAACCACATGGATATTTAGCTTAATTGGTGAGTCAACCATAGCCCACCATCTCCTTCATGTGCCTACCTTGTCAATTCAGCTCAAACTTTGCAATATGTCCAATGTTTGACATATACTTAGAAAATATTTGACCCTTAGCACCAATTTGACAAACTATCATGAACATGGCTAAGTGACTTAGGCCATTGTTGTCCTTATAAAAAATTGGGGATATTACAAAAGTATTAGAAATGATAGGATGTTGTCACTAACTTGGTATTTGTAGATCTACTTTTTATATCCACTTGAAAGGAAGTGTTGATCCTTTAGATGTTCCTAGTTGCAACGAAACTAATCTATGCCAAGGAACCTAGCAGTCCACTTTAGGACTCAAGATTGTTCTTTGGTTCAAATAGGTTAACCCTCAACAATATTTAAAGAGATAACTACTAACTATCACAACGTCAACAAAAAAACACTTTAAGAAAATTGAATGCCATATTTAAGTAATGAGGACAGGTTTAAATAATTGAAGCAAAGTTGCAACAACTAGTAAAATAACAATAGTATCAAACCCTCACACCAAAGCCTTTCCATTGGGAAACACATTCACATTTTCCATACATTGAGTAGGTAAATGGATGTAATGGAAGAAGATAAGCAGAGATTTCAACCACTAAACAATAAAGTTGAAACCTAGGAAAATTGTGAAAAACATGCAAGGTATTTACTGATAATTCCTGCAGTTCATGGTTACAAACTGGTATGAAGACTTCAATATCCTCAAATAGTTTACATTTAATATAGCATGCCAAAAAGTAACACTTCTTACTGAAAACAAATATTTGAAAATGAAAACTATTCAATATGTTATGTACTTTCCAAATTTACACATACAGAAAAACAAGTTCAACATTACATCATGGATGCCTTAACAATGTTGTGCTAACCTTAAAGAATCCAATAATATATTTACACCAACAACAAAAAATATACTCCAAATGTTCATTAATGTAAAACACCATAAAAAATCTCAAATCTCTGATAACATTTCATAACTGAGGATGAAAAAGATATTTGATAAACATGAATGCTTTCAACAAAATTATGAATTTACATACTGACAAAAAAGAGGGCAGAATCCAATGGACATTTATTGATATTCTTAATGAAACAAACCTCAAGGGCTTATAAATAACTCACCCTCTAGGTTGACCCCCCTGTCGTGTTTATATCTTCATTTCTCTTCTTTATGCTTTTTTAATGCTAAGTTGTTTCCTTGGGTTGTGAAACTATTTCCTAAATATAACATGTAGATAAGGAGCTAGGAAGGCTAGACACTTTAAGGGTATTTTTTATCAAATGAACTTCCAGTTGTCTTATTTATTTCCACCATCTTTGGATCTCATCATAGTTTAGCTCGACTTCACCTTTGTCATATTGGATAATAATATGCAGTAGTCACCAAATTCTACTTGATGATACAAGCTACTAGCTCACTCAAGTCTTTTAATTTTTAATTTCCCTTCAATCTAGATGTTAAGGGATGACTATACCTTCATTGGAAATACATTTGAACAATATTGTATTCATAATAAACCACCATAATGTGTAGGCCACTCATAACCAATGAACGCATCCAATCAAGATGTCTAAGCCTATTTTCAAATACTTCAAAGAAGTTTAATCCCAAACGAATACTCATATCTCAAGTGCCACTATAAATTCTGGCAGTGTCCTAGTCAAGCCTATTTGATGGACCCAACATATATACAAAGGAAAATTTTGATGTTCTTACTTCGAAGAAGAATGTATTTGAGGTCCAACCTCTTCAAATTTCTTAAAATTATGAGTATTCAATTCACTATTAACTTCTAGCAAAAAAGTTGATTTCTTCTTCACTACGTTGCTATTGGGCTTCATCAAAGGAATGTCCAATAAGAGCTATAGTTGCACCAAGACATTCAACTAATCTCCACTTGATTTTAGGTGTACTTATAAGCATTAAAATCACTATGTTATTTTATGTTGCCAATGTGACCCTCTAAGCATGGTTTCCTGTTGACATCCATTAGCAAAACAATCAAAACCTCCTCCATCTTGCACTTAGCACCAATGATATATCCGCCTCTCAATAGTCAAGCAATTTGTTATTTATATTCTTTGGATTATGGTCCTCTTTTGAATAAAATAATCAAGCACATAATTGAATATAACAAAATCTTTCTTGAAGTCTCCTTGATATTTACGTGTACTCCTTTGTATGAATGGTAAATGAACATGGTTTATGTATCCATAGGATGTGAATTGTAGGTGTTACAAATAGAATGAATGGAATCTGCTTGATATGACTTGAGTAAATTTGTGTAGAATTGAATGATGGTGAACCTTTATATTTCTAATACTCTATGTACAATAATCTATTTTCCTATATTCCCAAGATGCATAGTTATTTTGGAAATGGTAGTTTGGATATTATTACTTGCATGAATTTTTGGCATGCATGATCAACTTTGAATTTGTGATTTTCAAGTGATGACATTGTGGCTTTTGATTCATGCACAATACTCTTGATAATAAGTCAAAGTTCTTTAGATTTTCAGGCTCGTAATAATCCTCATACACATGCAAATCCTCATACCTTGTATGTCATATACCTTACCTTGAGTGTTTCACCTATAACCGTAATTCTCTTATAGATATATTGATAATAATGCTTACCCTTATCATACGGATAAATACATGACTTTAATAGCCAAACCACCTCCAAGGACATCACATAGGTACAAGAAAATTTATTGAATCCCTTTCTCCATAATGAAAGGTGTCCAAATTAATTGGTTGATTTCCATCATTTAAACTGTGATGTACATTTCCATTGATAGCTTTTAGTAGTTAAAAAAAATAATGTACCACATATAAGCTAAGATGCTACAGTATGTCAAAAACTTTTTCTTTTGAATTTTCTATGATGCTTTAACAAGTAAAAAGGGGCATTTTGACGATGATGAAGTTGTTTATGACATCTATTTTATCCCTCTCTTTCACTACATCTACTTTGCCTTCCACTTTTTTCTCTTTTCTACATTCCTTAACACCTTCAGTGCATTGGTTCTATCGATTATCTAACATAATTGAATGGCATGTCAATACAGTTTGGTTTTGGATTATAGATTTTGTGCAATGGATAATAATCTCAACACCAAATGCATTTTCCCGTGGAGATCCTTGATGCCAGTGGCATTTTCCCTTGGTTGTGCTTGCTACGAATTTCACTTATAGGTGTTGAATTCTTGCTCTCAAACAACCATTGTGGTGAAGTTGTCTTGCTTGTGTGTATTAAGTTGAGAAAATGAACTACTTAGTTTAAAATTATTAAAACTAATAGACTCTAGGAATCCCAAAATAGATCTTCCAAGTCTTGAAGGGAATCCTCATTCCAAAATATGCAGAGGGAGTTTCATAAGCCTTAACCAATTTAGGTTAGAGGATAAGACCTCTACGAAGGAATCAAACAAGTAGGTGCTCTTTATGCTCAAATTATTCTACACCGCAATTTCCCTTTCACGCCTTTCAATACAATTAACTTTTCCTCCTGGATAGTTTTTGTTCATATTTACATATTTCTACATGCTTATTATATATAGATGTTGTAAAATTGCTCTTAAGCTCTTCAACTCTTGACAATTACACATGAATCAAGGGCACTTGCCTCGCATCCTAATGTTGCAATGCACTAATTACAAGGACTGATGCTCATCTCAGTCCTTCAATAACTTATTTCTAGACACCTATTCCTTTTGTACAACTTCTCCTTCCACTTCGTAGCATCTACGTGTTCCCTATATTTACACTCTACTCCTTTTCACTTCCAAAAATTCCATGTAAAATACTAGATAATTGCTTTTCCTAGCACTCATTTGACTGAACTACAATTTTTTTGTGTTGTACATTAGTGAAAAAACAATCCTTCATTTTCCTGACTTTCTCAATAATTTTAATCTTGTGTTGATCTTCCCCAATCTTTTTTCAACATTTCTACTAACATCCTCCCAAAATTCCTTATGACTTTATGTCCATAACATAGCACCATGTTTTACACAATTAAGACTTAAATTTATTCATCCAAACGATAGAACCAAGTTATGTTTCATCTCTTGGATTCCCCATCTATCTCTTACATGAAGGAAAATATTTTATAACTCTTTTAGGCTCTTGGAAAACCAAAGTCCAAAACACAAGTTCGAGAAAGGCCTAAAAATGGCCTCCATTGAACCTTATATTTTGAAATCTTGGTCCATGGTAGATTTTTTGGGGGTTTGAAGATCATAAACATAACTTAAATGACAGTCTCTTTAATGACTTGCAATATCCATCCAACATAAGGATCCCCACTGTATATATCCCTCCTTGATGTTTAAATGGATAGGTCTCTTAGCTTGAACTAGAATCCACATGTTGAATGTTTGTACGTGAAATTTGAATTAGTATATGAGTTGTTCCACCTAGTTTAATAATTGTTAGAATTTTTAATGAATTATGTTTTGTATATATCTTAAATATATTTGTAATAGTGGTCAAAATAGGATAAACTTTATTTTTATATTAACCTAATTCTATTCTAAAAAAGTTTAGACTCATGGTTTGTTTCTAATAAGTATGGTAAGTACAAATCACTATATTATAGTGATAATTAGTAGTAGAATGAGCAATATTTATTTTTGGCAATGAAGAATGTTATCATATCAATTGGAAGTTTCTATTTAAAATAAATTTTAATTAGATAAACTTTTTGGGTTTTTATTAATTTTCTTGAAGTACATTGCAAGGGGTTTTTTTCATTGATCATATAGATAAACTTTTATATTAGTAATAGTAAACCTATGCCTTGTGCCCATTCATCCCCAATTTTATACTTGCTCTCCAGACACTTGGGTCCAAACATTTTGCACTTATACATTCTACTACACCTTATCTAATTCAACATATTTAGTAATACCATATGCAATGAACAAGAAAATCTACAAAACAGCACTCGTCACTCATATATTTCTATTGGCTATAAAAAACAACGTAATCTATTTGCAAGTGTTTTACATACTTGATAGCATAGTTTGTGAAGATTTATATAATATTGGTGGCCATCTACAATTTCTTTGTTGTCTTAAATGTGTGAAACATTTCATTGCCAAAAATGCTAAGAAAGCCGAACAAAGCAACATAAAGCATCATATTGAATGCTTCTGCATGGATGGTAAGTATATGTAGGACAAGTAGGCAATCTCTATGCTCAAACTATTTTACAACGCACTTTCCCTTTACTGCATTTCACAGAAAAAACATTGTTGCTCTTGTGTAGCTTCCATTCACATTTACTTATGTCTACATGCTACAAGTATATTGCTAGTGTAAAATGACTTTCAAGCTCTTCACCTCTCATCTTAATGTTGCAATGCACTAATTTAACGAAGTAATGTTCATCTTGGTCCTTCCATTATTGTTTTCTAAAAACCTATTCCTTTTATAGAACTATCTCCTTACACTTTGTAGCATTTACTTTTTCTTCCTCATTCTTTTTTTTTCGATGTTCCTTTGCACCTTCTAGTAAATATAGTCCACTTGAATACTGACCTAACCACATATATTTTCACCTATGTTTTTTTGTAGGTTAGTGTAGACCTAGATCCCCATATTTTTATGTAGACGTAAATAATCCTTTGGAGACTGGGACAAAAATAGTGCATTCTCATTACAAGTATGCTGGAAGAAGTGAGGAGATCTCTTTCATGTCCTAGTGCTTATATAAACACAAAAAATATTTTGGAGGCCGAGACAGGAATTAGTGCATTCATTGCAAGTTTTTTTTTTTAACTTTTGAAATGTAGATCTCCATTTATGAAAATTTATGTATGAAATAAACGTATTTTGAATCTTGGCATATGTTGATTGAGGCACGATGGCATAATGGAATCTATCTGATGTCATTATATTAAGCAGAACGTGTTTTGACATTGTATCCTATGGTTGTGTGTCGATTTTTCCTATTTGTTTTTTGGTTGTTATTGATTTTGTTTGAGAATTATTCTACACATACTTCATTCATCATAAAGTGAGAAAACCCCAGTTGAATTCAGAAGGCAGATAGCAATTACATTTTTGGCTTCAAGACTATAACTCCAAACACTGCTTTCCATTTTAATTTTATTCAAGATGACGTTGTTATTGCTTTTGGTGGTCATTAATTGTGCATGTAACTCTAGTCTACAGTAACCATATGTGACAGATATCCTGTATACAAATTAGAGGGAAGGACAAATTCATTTCCAACTTTAACACTAGAGGTGAGGTAAATAAATTGGAGATTTGGGGTGTCGTTGCCCTTTATCAAGAACATAAATAAACCAAATCAAGAACATAAATAAGCCAAATCGAATATCATGTTGGTAAACATCCACCAATTTTCTTTGAGCTAACTGCTGTAACGGCTGCTACCCAAGTACTGCGGACTAAGAATTCAATATAGTGTCTTGTCCAATCTCAACAAAATGACGTGAAAACTTAACAGACATTATTTTAAACATCCATACAACAAATTCCACTCAATGTCTTTTGTATTAAGTGAGGTTTAAAATCACTAGAAAAGTGCAATCCAATCCCAAGGACCAATAACTAAAGAATGTATCTGTAAAAATAACTTGAATTTGCTGATGCCCAAACTCAGGCACCTCATTTCTGGCTCTGTTTTTTCCTTTTTCCACAAATCTCTGATTTCTTTTGCAACATATCACTGTTTTTCTTTTAAGTTGGTGAGCTCTCCATGTCATCTAACATTATTGGAGATGTCAATTTCATGTTGAGGACATCAGAATCTGATAGCATCCAGAGAAGTTAAGTGCTCTCCAACCCAGTACGGGGAAGATTCTGTCACTTTAGTCACTTTATGCTAGCAGGCATAAATAAAAAATAAATATAGTAATTACATATTGACTTAAATAAAATATAAAAAAAATAAAAATAAACTAGCATAGATCCAAGAGGGATCCTTTTTTTGAAGTGTACATTTTTTTACTCTTTGAATCCCTCTCTGTACTTGAGAGAATCCGAGTTTAAAATGGATCTATGCTAATAGTAAGTAGGTAACAAAAGAGACGAATCTTTCCACTAATTTGCCATTTGGTTAACTATTTTGGGCAGGTGCCAAAACAGTTATTGTTGCATACAACGACAATTTAATTTCCCTTGGGTCCTTCTAGAGGTATGAGCATTATGGTAAATGTTAAGCAAGATAAAGGTTAAGCATTATCAGAGTTTCTTCTCAAAATGAGTGTAGAGGTATAATGCCTTCAAAAGACGTGTTACATTTTTGTTCCTGTCACCTCCATCCTCCTCTCTAATTAGAGCACTAATGAGCCCAGTCTGTAATTACCGCTTTACTTATTTATAAATTCATGTCCAGTCATCATATAAACAATTATCTTTTTTTTATGATCTTTTACACTCAGTGTTCCATTGCTAAAGAGTTTGATCGCCTTACTACAACTGCAAAATGTATGAAATTGATTTTTTCAACATGGATTCTTCTCATGAAAATCCACAAAATTAACAGTAAAAATGCCAAGAAGTTGCCTCTGGGACCGCCACCGTGGCCGATTATGGGACATGTCCACTTATTGGGAAAGCTTTCACATAGGAATCTGGGCCTTCCATCTCAGAGATATGGACTGCTCATGTCTCTGCGCTTGGGCTCCCTGAGCCCACTGCCACTATAATCGTCTCTGCTCTAGAAATGGCCAAATAATTTCTCAAAACACATGACCTGTATGGGGGTGTTAGAGCAGTGAGCAAAGCTACTGAAAGCTAGAACTTGTTGGGTTCACTGAGTTATAAAAGATGCAAAGTATGGAAACATTGGAATCTTTAGAAGAATTTTACACATATGAAAATGTGAAGGTAAAGAGCAATATAGTATAGGGGTTGTCTAATTATACAAAAGCTGGAATTTGTTGGGTTCACTGAGTTATAAAAGATGCAAAGTATGGAAACATTGGAATCTTTGGAAGAATTTTACACATATGAATATGTGAAGATAAAGAGCAATATAGTATAGGGGTTGTCTCATTATACAAAGCTAGAACTTGTTGGGTTCACTCAGTTGTAAAAGATGCAAAGTAGGGAAACATTGGAATCTTTGGGAGAATTTTACACATGAATATGTGAAGGTAAAGAGCAATATAGTATAGGGGTTGTTTCATTATACAAAGCTCGGTTGTTAAGTGTTTTCGGGTGCTCTGAGATAGAAGAACTACCTAGTATGGAATCATTGTTATCTTTGTAGGATTTTTATGTTTATGAATGTGTAAAGCCAAATAGCATAGAGTGTTTGTGTTGTGGGTTAAACTTTCAATCTTTGGGTAATTTTAGTTAGAAGAGTTGCAAAGTATGGAACATTGGTATTTTGGAGATGTTGTCGGTATATATTTATGAAGTTGAATTGAAATATACAAAGAAATAACAATTTTTTTTGTTTTTGCAAGTTATGAGTCATAAGAGCTGCCAAATATTTTTAAAGAATTTGTTTTTTAAACTATGGAAACAACAACCTCCGATCCAATAACTCTTAATTCATATATACCAATAAATTATGACTTACAAGAGACCGAGATGTCCGGAAGCCTATCCAAGTAAACCTCTATTCCAATAATCAAAGAATTTGTTAAAAAACAAATTGTAAAGATAAAAAAGCATATAAAAGCCATTGGTGCAAGATGTTGTCCCAGCTTACATATACATACCACAACTACGTGTGTGGCATTGAAATAACTCAAATGAATATATGAATTTAAACGCAATAACATGAGAGAACTCCATTATGGTATAAGTTATGTGCTTGACCCCACATCATACGTCGGAGATTATCAGTTCCTTGACTGAATTTGTGCCTTTTACTTTGTCACCCCGTTCACCATATTGTTCATGTTCAGGTTTTGATGATGGATTCTACTATTATGACTATATACCGAGAAATAAATGTTGAAGTTGATTCATTATTTAAACGGGAGTTAGGTGTGATAATGGTAGACTGAGTTTTTCCTATTTCTTTCTAGGCATATGCGTTCGAACTGGGCAATTGAATTATGGTAGTCATTTCAATAGTCTGGTTTCTTTTGTTTAAAAAGATTAAAGTTGAAAGTTTGATTTCTAAATGATAATTATTTTCTGTGTATGTATTTTTTTTGGTGAAGGAACAATATGTAGCCGGCTGGCAATGATCAGTGGAATACTGTTTTGCTAGTTTATTCCAGTCATGTAATCGATTTTGAAAATCTTTCCTCTGATCTTTAAAAATCTGATATAGTTTTAAAACAAGTGCGACGTGGTAGGGATTCTCTGTTGCTCAATGTCTTGCTTGATGGAGAGCATTAATGATGTGGAAGTAATTAATAATATTTATTAAAATTTACTAATATGTATAATTTTATATTCTAATAGGTTTTATTATAATTTAATATTATTTAAATTGAATATATATTTTGAGTGGGAGTTGTAGGAGATTGTGTATAGGAAATTATGAAGCAAGTTTTACTTGGAGATTAGGAGAAGACAAGAATAACCAAGTAAAGATCTAGAGGCAAGAAATACTAAGAATATATTTGTTAAAGGGGATTCAAAAACCATTCTTATGTGTATGTGATATACTTAAATTCCTAAATATTGCTTTCTAGTCAAGATCATTTTAGAAATCAATGAGAAACTAAGAGATTTGACTTGATATAATACTTTCACGTGAACAAGGCTATTCTTTTAAGTGTTATAACAATAAGAGAAAAAGATGGGATTACTTCTTTGTCACATATTCCATAATGCTTTAGTTTTAAGTCATAAATAAGAGGAAAACTTAGTTAAGCTATGAAGGTTTAAATTCAAGACAAGTTGTGACACTATTACATGTCGATGTGATATGTATTTACTCACTAGAGACCTCATGCACCGACATTAACGACTTGCATTATGGTAGAGCAGGCTCATGAATACATGGTATAATAGGATCAATGTATACATAGGTGGAAAATCAAGGTCTTTGTTTAAACACATTCATCTAGGAATGTGCTTGGTTGTGGTGGTGTCAGCGTTCCTAGATAGTTTTTTTCAAATAGGTGATCCATCTTTCAAGGATCATGGCTATCCCATGTCTGTTTAATTAAATCATCAAACAATGGAAAAGATGAGAAACTTGGGTCAATGAACATGCAACATGCATTGAGGAGGAATGAGAGACTCCTAACTAATAATCAAGTAGTCATATCTTAGTTGAACAATAGAGTTGCTAACTAAATTGAAGCTCAAAAAATCAAGTATGCATAAATATTACATATTTGACATACCAAGGCATTCAACTAAAAAAAGCTAGAAGTTGAAAATGACATGCTCTATCAATTGGTTCGAGTTTCATTGGTGTTGAGTGTCTTTGGCTACTCATAA
>LPNX011210691.1:0-45177 GCA_001517045.1 Pseudotsuga menziesii
AGATCTTGAAAATAAGTTAATAACAGTCAGTGAAAAAAAGTGTTCGAGCACAGGTATGACCGAAGCCAAAAGGAGTATTGGGCCAAATCAAGTCTAGTAATGTGTATGGTCTCCCTGCCCCTGACCATCTTTCACGGTCACTTATGGAGTCGAAAGGCCTTATTGAGGAGTCTGAATTATTTTAACCGAATATTAGAATGTCTGGGCTGTTTTGGAGGGATTAAGACTCAAGAGTGAAGCTTTGGTCGACCACTTCTCCAAAGCTTTAGTATTCTGACTTTATTTCAGTTTTAGTAGCTTAGAGAAAGAGGTTATAATGTCCATTGTAAATACCCTTCCACTTTTTGTACTGCTTTTTGTAAATATATGACATATTTAAAATTAGTTAATTAGATAGCATGAGAAAATATTGTTTTTTAATCTCCTTTGGCCTATTGGCTACAACCTTTCTAGAGTATCAACATATTACGTAATGTATTGTATCTTTAAAAAAAGTCTCAATTTTGTAATTCTAGTCTAATGAAGTCTTAATAATAGAGATATATAATTGTCATAGACCCTTAATAAATAAATTAAAAACATATCCTCACCTATTACAGTCATAGCATGCTTACACCATCAAAAAGCAGTAAGCAGTCATATTATAGTCATGACCATTTTAATTCATAATAGAGGGAGAGGAATCACATATATTGCCTTACCTGGACCATAAAAATGCATGGCATCTATTACCCTAGTTTTTCAAGGGTGGTCACTTGGGTTTTCTCTGGGCTATCTGAGCACTATTGAGCATGCTTAGGCCCTAAAAAATAGTAAGCAGTCATAAATAAAGCTTTGGGACAAAATTTTGAAGAAATCTGAACATGATTTATAAGCATATTATTATAAAAAAAACCTATGTTCATAGCAAGGGGTAAGACTGGTAAAAATAACATTTTCAGACCCTCTTAGGAGGCTTTGGTATACTTAAAGATCAACCTCAGAATTATATTCTATACCAACAACATTGCATGTGAAAACGACATAGGTAATTTTGGGCAAATAGATGCACATCATCACTTATTTTGATCCCCCAAGGGTATCAAACATATGTTATCGCAGGTCTCATCTATGAAACAACATCTCAGGGGTTTCTATGAGCAGTTTACAGTCACCCAAGTGAAATAAAAATATCTAGGCTTAGCAACAAATTCTTGATCCGGTCAAGACCCTGCAGCAGGCCATTCTCATCCTTGTTCCAGATCAGGTTGGTGGACGGATTCTTCATCAAACATCAAGGTATTGAAGCCACTTATCACAGTCCAGAGAAATAAAAGGAATAAGGCTTTGCTTCCTATAGCATTTAGCAACAGCTACGTGATATTGAACTAAAGAAATTGAGCCACGAGTGTTCTTCATTGAATAAATGGAGTGATTAACTCCAAGCTAAAGACTAGTGTCCAAACAAAAAGAAATTGTCTCGGCACATAATAGTTGCCTCAAAAGTGTTATTCTGTCATCTAAGAAATAGTGAACTGCTATGTTCTTGTGATGACAATTGTGAAATTTGTTATCCATGGTTACTTACTACAAGCCTCAAGGTTTTCAAAGGTGTCAGGGGAAAACTAAAGGTCCAAACCTTAAATCTTAGCAGAAATAAGAGTAGTTGCCAACATCAAGAGAAGCAGAACCCTAAGCAGAGTCAGATCCGAATACAAATCCTCAATATTAGCGGTGGAGATTCCGTAATATCCACTTAGACCTCGTCTCTCTTATTTTCCTTCAAATCTGCACTGGTTCAAGGCATGTTGTGCTTCCTGTTCTGAGTTGGAGGGCATGGATGATTGCTATAATGTTCCATGGATCCCATTGTTGGTCTGGGATTGGACTCATACGTGGTGGGGTTTTCATAGTTATTTCTGTTATTGGCAGTGAAGGGACCTAAAGCACCTCTAACATAGTAAGTAGCATAGTTATATAGAGCTGACTACGGTTTTATTATTAGTGTTTATTAGATAAAGCTAATAGCTGAGTGAGTGAGGAGCTTAGTAAGATAGCTAGTATATCATCAATAGATACAGAGATAGACAAGTATAAAACATAGTCAAAAGTAGATCATTGGGCATGACTCCCAACAGTCTTCAAAGACCCAGTCCTAGTAATTGATCCTGTAGCACTACCAGTATGTAGTGTGCAAGTAAAGGAGTCCCGGTCTCATAATCAGAAACAGGAGTTGTTGTGAGTAGTGGATTCTGTAGGAGTCAAGGGTTCTAGTTAGGGCAGTGATTTATCTACGTTTAGCCTCGGTATTCTCCCTTATAGGCTCGGTATATATAAAATGGGCACTATGCCCTGCTGATGATGAGGGCTACTGCCAGTCTAATAATGCCTTTACCTATACGCACTAGCTTTCGCAAAGGGAAAAAATCATATATACCGGTTGAAGCACCAATTTCAATAGCATATATTAAAGGAATAGAAAGGCTAGAATCCAACATATAGATAAGAGGAATATAAATATCCAAATCCATAGGCAACAACACCTACAAGCTACCAGCCTTAGTTACTCTAGTAGATTTCACCATTGATTACGCTGTTGATCCAGCCAATGAGTTAGTTGCAAGAAAAGCAAAGGTAGAGCCGATACAATACAATTATTTAATTTGTGGGCACCAACTGCGGAGATCTATATAAACTGCACCTAGTCTTTACCCTAGAACGATGGAGGCTCATACATTAACTAATTACATCCCTGAATTCATAAATCTGCCACTAAAAGTTAGGGAATACATACTAACAATTAAACAGCCCTTTGAAGCCCTTATTTCAATCTGTGGGAACATGGGGCTCACGTGCCATTCACAAAAGCCAGCCATCCAGTCACAAACTGAACAGAAACCATACATTTTAAAACAGCACATAGAAGCCGTTCACTGCATTTCTTCTTTTAGCTTGAGTATAGAGGGCCTTCTCTGCTTCTTCTAGATTGAGTTTAGGTTCTATGTATACTGTTAAAATTCACTTTTAGAAGTTCTAAAACATCTTTAATAAAACTGTCTTTTAGTTCAGAGGAAAACATATTTAATATGTAAAAGTACACAGAAGCAGCAGCAGTAGACAAAGCCTCCATGAGGCACAACAGAAGTTACAGGCACAACAAAAGTTACAAGTGAGGAATTTGACAATTTGAGGATTTTGCATACTTGGAGAGTATCCAGAAAAATTTTAACAATTAATCCCTAACAGTTTAACACTAGATGCAAAAATATCAGAAGAATTTTTAACAATTAATCCCTAACAGTTTAACACTAGATGCAAAAATATCAGAAGAATTTGGCTTACCTGGAAAGAACCGGAGGATTTCAGCTCTGCAACTAAGGATGTCCTTGCGCGCCTCTTCAAAAGCCTCCACGTCCGGTCTGATGCCCTCTTCATCTCCATTGCAGAGGCTATCACTCGTGGATATATATTAACCCAAGCAATATCACTCCCCTCCCGCCAATTAACCAACATCAACATTCTATTTCTGTAATAAGAAAATATCCCGCGAATTAGCACAGCAATTACCAGAATAACAAAATCTCCCGCGAATTACCACATCAATTACAGAATAAACTCCAGGACAAGATTTCCAATATGGCAACCACCTTATGAACCCTCGATTTTTCCCCAAGCCGCTCGCTCTTCATCATGTCGGCAGTGATCAAATTGGAAGGGCTCGACTAAATGGAGAAAAAAAGTGAAACCACCAAACAAACCCTCTATTTTCCCCACGCGGCTAGCTCTTCATCATGTTGGCCGTGATCAACTCTGAAGGGGCTCGACTCAAAAGAGGAAAGAAGTGAATACTTCATACTTTTAATTATATCATATTCCAAATTATCTTGGCCAAAACGAAAGTGACAGCTATCACTGCTTTATTTTTCGGTTGTGATGTGTTTGTTTGTGTGGTTTAACATTCATCTTCTTCACTTTATCCATCTTATAGATGCAATATTAATATTCATCTTCTTTCCTTTTATCCATACCATATATGCAATATATTTCTTATAATATTTTTTTCATGTTGTATCTTAATTTTAAAAGAAAACAAAATTCAAATGAAATAAACCAAAAATAATTCACTTATTTTTTTTCCAAATAAATAATAACTTTGTCAAATTATTTTACATAAATTATCAAGAAAAAAAAATTGTTGAAAAAATAAACCTTTATCATGGAAGTTTTGTTCAAGCTATTGTGACAACCTGCTCTTAAATTAGATTAGCAACCAACCAATTAAATATGTTAACCTAGTATAACTTAAAGGCTCAAGCAAGAAGTGTGTAAAGTTTCATTAGTTGCATGTGGGTGGGAATAAATTGTAAAGTTATGTGTGGTAGGTTCATACCCAGGTATTTGCAAGGGGTTTTAATTTCAATTAAAAAGGCATAAATAGTAAAGCTATGTGTTAGTAAAGCTATATGTGGTAGGTTTATATACATAACTTGTGTATTTGCAAGGGGTTTTAATTTCAATTATTTATATTGCTTTTGACAAATGAAAGACAATATAATTAATTGTATTTCAATTGACAAATAAAAGTTTCCTAAATATTTTAATCAAAAAAATGCAAAAAAATATTGTTCTTCCAAATTTTTACAATTTTAAACAATTGAATACTCTTAATTAATTTCTACATGAAAAAAATGATATATTTTCAATGAAACTTATTTTAAACACATTAATTAAGGTCGGGACCTATTTACCCAACCATTTGCAGTACCGATCGGACGACCGGCAACGTCGGACGTGACCGCGTTCATGCGAGCCAGGTCGTTCGATCGGTGCAAATGGTTGGTTCACTAGTTTACTCCTTAATTAAGTAGTCATATGTGTAATATCACAAATTTTACACTTCATGAGTAACAATATAACATTAACTATTTTATTGTAATTATTTTCAAGTTGGAGCACACTTCATTAATATATCAAAAAAACTACTTAGACGTAGCTGGAATTTAAGTTATTTAATGAAAACAATTAATGTGTCGTAAAGGAATGATAATCAGGAAGAAGACCTAAAATTATGAACTTCACCTTCAAAGAATGCCTTGCAATTACATTGGTTATTAATCATAATTAATTAATTAGGAGTGATAAGAAGATCGCAAGAATAAAAAATGACCAATTGTCATGTGGTCATTTTTAGTCTAGATATCCCGCGACCGAATTTGGTCATTTATCTTGGTCGTTTTCAATTGGTTTTTATCCAGTGACCAAAACTGGTCATTTATCTTGGTCGTTTTCAATTGGTTTTTATCCAGTGACCAAAATTGGTCATTTATCTTGGTCTTTTTTAGTTAACTCACTTAAATTTATCAATTTTGGTCATTTATCCCTTGAAAAAAATTGTGGTGACCAAAACTTTTGGTCTCCTGGTCACTAATCTCTCATTTTCCACTAGTGGTTGAATAAGATCAACGGTCATCAACGATTTCATTGGAAAACGTTGTACGGTCTAAGAAAGTTTTGATGTTCGCGGAATTTCTATGAAATTCGCTTCATCTTATTTAAGGTCCACCGTTGATTGATTGGGATCCTGATTCGACAGCGGTAAAGACATTTCATTGGGTAAAGTGACAAGAGGTTAACAACATTTGATGTGCGTGAAATATTTATAGAATTTTCTTTATAGTTTTTCGAATTCCACCATAGATTTGGTTGGGAAACCGATCCGATGACCAAAGTATGAGTTGGCTGACAACTCATCGTCTGGTTGCTTGCTGAATGGATTGGGTATCAGACCCATGACTCCTACTTGGAATCACATTCAAGCACCTATTGCAAGAAATGAAATGTTAAGATAAATGATAATACTTTGGTTAAATACCATGTCCAGTTAAGAAAGGGGAGATATGATGAAATGGGGAGTTGTCAGAAAGAAGAAAGATAGGAAATCCTATATCAAAATGGGTACAACATTGGTGTAACAGGTTATCCTTTGTCATTGTTGTCAAAGGGGGAGAATGTTCATATGTTTCCATCAATGCCAAAGGGGGAGATTGTTGAGCATGTAGTTGTCATTGATGTCAAAGGTGTTCACAGACGACAAAGGAATAACCAATAGAAATGGTAGCAAGAGGAGTTCATTAATAACAAAGGAATAACCAATAGATATGATGGCAGGACAAAATCAGTGAAAGACAAAGGTAGTGATGGCATGGCATGGGTGATGATATGGAAGATATGATGGCATGGCATGGCATAGATGATGATATGGCAGATATGATGACATGGAATGGCATGGATGATGATACGGTAGATATGATGGCATGGCATGGCATCGGTTATGATGTGACATGAAGTTGAAATCATTGTTTCATTATGACATCATTATGGATAAATATGGCAAATTGGTGAAAATCAGGAAACTGACTAAACTAGGAAATTGACTAAGTGTGGAATAAATAGTTAGAACTGGTCTAAGAGGGTCTAAGAAAGATGCCCACCCTAAATAATGGGTTAGAGTGAATTCCCACAGCACATAGGGGTATTGTAGATTGGTTTTTTCTTGACCATGTTTTCATATTGTCTTGGAAGGATCTCAAGGAAAAGTTATGGACCTACCAAAACAGTGTTTTAGGAATATTGGACCAAATTAAGAAAATTGGTAAAGTCTTAGAAATGGAAATTGAGAAGCCATTTGGAAATGCCTTCCAGAGGCTGTGTGTTTGTCAATAATATTTAAAGGCGATATGGTCTTGTTCACTGTTGAAATGGCGTTCTAGCCTTTCTCTTAGTTTTCCTTATGGTGATCAGATGAGGAAAATATCAGTCTACGAAAATGAAGAAAATGTACTTTAGGTACTAAAGAGAGAAATTTGACTAAGTGTCAAATTCATGGGGTTAAAAGAGGCATTTGGAAATTTCCACCAAGGTTTATATGTGTGATGATAATTTCATTAGACGAGGTAGGCATGTTTCCTAGTGAACTGGCTACCCAGCCATGAAGTCATATTCTCACTTGTCTCCCACACGTGTGAATTAACAAACTGCCAAAACCAAGAAAAGTGTTAATTTGCATGTTGAGATTAAAAAATGGCTAAGTGTAAAAACAATGAAAAGTGAAAATCCACGATCTTCATTAGTTTGTAGATCGACGGCTAGGAGTGAATCCACAAAGAAATAAATGGCTCAGAAGAAAAGAGGAAGGCGAAAAGCAGAAGGCAGAGAATCGCGGAAAGAATTTGGGAAATGTCATAGTTCCACATTCCGCATCCCGCAATGAGGAAGATCGATGGTGAGAAAGACATCCATGAAATATCGATGGTGTGGAAATATTAGTGCAGAAAATAGAAGGAAAAGAATTGCGAAAGAAACGTTTGAGTTTTAGAGAACGCGCATTCCGCATCCCGCAATATTGAAGATTGACGGTCAAGAGACATTCGTGAAAGATCAATAGTTGAGGTGGAAAATCTAGGTGCGGAAAGACACTTTGAGAAATGTCATAGTTAGGTGATCTGCAGTCTAGGAGATCAACGGTCATGAAGATCTTGAAGGAGATCAACGGTACGGAAAGGTTGAGGCAGAAAGCTAAGTGCGGAAAGATATTTTGACAAATGTCACAGTTCAGAAATCCTCATGCCACATCCTATATTAGATCTACGGTCATGAATAATCCCGATATAAAATCAAGGGCTCAGGATTGTTGCAAAGATGGAAAATGTGGAAGGTTGCAACTAGAAGATTAAACAGTAAATCGATTAACAGGAAATGGTTTCAGCTTTTTTGAAGAATCATGTTGGACGTAGATGACTCTACGGCTCAGTGTTAAAATGAGGAATTAATCTCTCATGAAGAAGTACGATTGAAGAAGGAAAGGGTGAAATAGTGAAGAGGTGCGTCTGTAGGAAACATGAAGGTATTTATACACAGAGGGATGAGTGAGAGAAATTATCTCTGGGGTCTAGATCATAAAAACAGAAGCATAGACCAATGGGGGTGAAAGTGGTTAGAGGGTAAAGAAATCTAAAAGATTACTGAAAACATATTAGGGTGGTGCTAGGGAAGGAAATAAGCCTGTGGGGGGTTGTAGCCTCATTCTAGTGGTATATGGTAAATAGGATGTACTAGCATCCTATTGGTTATGGCTGACAAAACCATGGGTTCGTAGCATCCTTACAGTGGTAGCTAGTAAATAGGGTGTCATAGCATCCTTTCAATAGCGGCTGATAAACCAGGGGGTCATAGCCTCCTTCCAATAGCTCCTGGTAAATAGGGTGTGATACCATCCTTGTTTGTAGCAACAGGAAAAACTATTTGTAAATAACAATTTTGCAGTAATAGGAAGTATTGCTAGTTTACCCGATTGGGGTTCCCCAATTAAAATATGTGTTTTGTGTATCTTGTTGATTATATGTTTTGATTAATGTTTAATAAGTGGTTAAAATGGTAAAATATAACAATACTGATTCAATCCCCCCTCTGAGTATTGACCAATATTACAACATTGGTGTGCAGGAAGAAGAAGATGAAGCATGGATCGAAACAAACATCTCCTCATGTGATCTCTTTGAAGATGTCTCGACCTCTAATTTGTTCATGATGAAGAAGTAACTAATACAGTTATTGTTTCTACAATTCTTTTGATTCGAATGATTCCTCCTTCTATAAAGAAGAAAATATTTAAGAGCCATATTTTTTTGTATCTCTAGAAGTTGAAGATCATGATTCATCTTCTTATGATGCTGACGATGAAAAATAAGTGACAAATGGAGTTGTCATTTCAATTATTGACGATTCATTCACACCTTCAATGTTCTCTATGTCTTTTATCATAGATTTTGAGATCCATATGCCATATATTTCATACCTTATGCATACCTCTCTCCATGATGGTGGGCAACACAGTGTCTTTTAGGATGTTTGCTTATCTAGATCAAGTCTTATTTGTGTCATACCGCTCACAATACTTAATCTCATGCACTTTTGCATCTCCTCCTTTGTTATTGGCATCAATACTCAGAGGCTCCTTGAAGATTTAAACATCTCTTTCTTTCCTCCTTTCATACTTCTACCACTGAGGATTCTTTACCATTTTACACTCTACAAGAGTTTACTGATGTGCTAGTGTGTGTTCTTTTGGATACCTTGGAAGCTAGATCAACCTATGGAATCTCTACATTCACAGTCCCTGATCCTAAGCCTTCTCCTTTTTCCTACATGATCACATGCACACATCCTTTGAGAGTAAATGAAGTTGGAGACCTTATGCATTCACTTGGACACTTATTTCACCTATCTAGAGCTAATTTCATCTCAATTGGTTCAAATTTCAAGTCATCACATCATCTTGGAGATGATTACAATTATCAAGAGCTTTCAGTCATTCTTACACATAATTGGATCTCAATTGTTCTACATGGTCCTAGTTTCCATCCTGCAGTTGTTCTTGATGTAGGTGAGAAAATTTCTCTTTTTCCCAAGAAGAATATTCCTCCAAACATCAATATTTATTTTGGAGCAACATCAGCAACAGTTCATCATTTTGGGTTTTCCTTTCATGTCCTTTCTTGAGGGAGGGTATTTCCCATGTGGTTTTTCCTCTTTCCTTAGTTCTTTGGAGAAGATAAATTGTAAAGGGTGACCATATCCTTGTTTCTAGGACCTATATAGGTCTATATTTTGACTATTTCAAAGATATCATCATAAATTCATACTTAAATGGGGGTGTTGGGATATGATAAACCTACTCCATTCTTAGGATAACAATATTTAATCATTATTGATTAATTTCCTATCTATTATCCTAGATAGTTGGCATCAACTTGCACCACTTGGTCAACAATTTCCATATATACCCTAGAAGATCCTTTATCCTTATTTTGGTTAGATCCTTCCCACTTTATTGACTACCAGAAGTAGTAACTATGCCTTCATGCAGATTCTATCTTTATACTTTTTTATTCCAACTTTTCAGTGGAAAAGGTACAATAGGTCAACTAGGAAACTTTTATCTTTTGTTGCTAACCCATCCTCCTTGACTTTCTCTCCTGATTCCAAGATTAGCATGCATTTCCATCACTCATGACAAATTACTCATGCTTTAACTAATCCGTGAGGTCCTTGACAGAGTTGGAAAGTGTTTTAGTCACCTATGGGGGTTTAGCATATTTAATAAGCCTGATTTATGAGCTAGCTTGTGTTGTCTTCTAGGAACTCTATGTTCCTTTATAAGGATGTATTAATATTGTAATAATTAATCAATCATCATTTATTGATCACTCTTTGATGTGTGTCCATTCTTCTTCTTCTTCTCTCCTTATGCTAATTCTCTGCAACTCCATATGAGGTTAATTGTGTCCTTAGATTCTTAGGTTGTGTATAGATTTCTTGATACCATCAAGGCCTTATAATTATGACATGGTATTAGAGCCTTGCATTTATAATTATGACAAGAAAAGCACTAGAAAATTTAGTATAGCTAATGCAAAATTTGTAAGTAGACTAATTATTTCTTATTTGAAATTACCAACTAAACAATGTCCACTACTATTGAAGGAAAATAAGAAGTGTCCAAAGTTCCATATGCTTCATTAGTATCAAGCCTAGTTCATATGCAATTGTTTGCACTCACCATGGTATTTCACATTCACTGAGAGTTGTAAGTATCTTAACCGAGGAGAGGAACATTGGAATGCAATTAAATGGATTTTAAGATCGATTAGAGGCTCAATTGATTATTGTTTCTACTTTGGAGGTATTAATACCTTGTTGGAAGTATTTACATATGATGATATGGAAGGTGATGTGGATTCTATAAAATTCACATCATGATATTTATTGTAGGGGTTGCAATCTTGTGGACATCTAGATTGCAAAATGTGGTGGTTCTCTTAACTACAGAGGATGACCATTTTGAAACAACTGACGCATTCAAGGGGATGCATTGGATGAGGAGGTTCTTGCAGGAACTAAGTTTGTAGTAGGAAAAGTATGTACTAATTGTGATAGACAAAGTGCAATCCGTCTTATCAAAAAATTTGTTTTGCTTTATAAAACAAAACACATTGATATAAGATATCATTGGATTCATCAAGTGATAGATGTTGGGTTTCTATAGTTGGAGAAAATACACATAAAAGATAATCCAACTAATATGTTGGAAAATATTTTTCCAAGTGATACACATGAGCTTTGTAAACCGTTGGATGGTGTGATACAAACATGAGAAAAGATGTTGAAGGATTGGATTAGTAGCAAGAAGATATATTCAATAGCAACAATATTCACCCAATCTTCAATTTCATCTCAAGAGGGAGATTGTTATATATGAGACCAAATAGAATAATAAAAAATAATGATGTCTACAACCCATGGTATCGTAAATAATGTAATCTACAAGGAAACAACCACACACACACACACATGCTTTCTCACACAAATAAATTTTCCAAAGAAATAAAGTTGAAAGCTTCATGTATTTATTTTTCTATGAATAAATAAATATGTTGATCCTTTTCCCATGGTTTATCTTAGTTGGGTTTTCCATGTAAAACTTTTGGTGTCATTTTTTTATTGATTATCTTCTATTTTAGTTACTATTGGGTTTCTTTATTGTTTAAAATCTTCAAAATTATGGTTGGTTGTTGTGTAATTTATATCCATACCTTCAAACCATAATGTTCAAATGTACAACTATAGAAATAATTTAGTCAAATACCGTGGTTCATCATCTAGGGTATTACCAATTAGAAAGCATGCATTAGCGAATTGAAAACCTAAATGTATTTATATGTAGAAGTAGATGACAAACAATAAAGAATTGAAACTTAACCTTGAACAACATAGGACAAAGAATAATAAAATGGAAAATGAACTTTATATGCATTACAATATTATTTTAGGATTTGCAAGGAGCTCCAACTCACATGGCATTTTCATGATTGGTTTCCTTTGGATAGAAAATTTATTGGGAAATAATAGGACCAAGCTTCTCATTCTCTTCATAATACTCTCAATGTTTTTCAACAAGGTAAATTTCTCCTTCACACCAAAATTTGCAACCTATTGTAACTACTTCTTGATTATTTACTTAAAGTATTCTTCCAATGAATTAGAATTTTAGGGAAATTTTACATAAATAACATATGGATAGTCTAAATATATGTAAAGATGAATGCATTCTTATGCATTAAAAAGTAGTAGAAGTACAAGGGCTCACTTGAACCAACATTTTCCTTTCATAAATATAGGGGCTTGACATAAGATGGATTTTAAGGAAAAATATGTTGGGAGTAGACTCGAGGTAGTGTGACAAAAATGATCGACTACAACAAAATATTCCCGTCAATGATCTACATGCCCTAAGAACTATAGGGAGATTTGATACCCTTTTTGGAACACCTAATAGTAAAGATAACAATGAATGCTCAATTTTCCATTAAGAATGTATACATATAAATGTGAAATAGAGAAACTCTTGGTTTCATCTCTAAGGCCATATAAAATGACTCTTCATATTCAGTAACCCTAATGGATCAAGTCTCCAACACTAGATCTCTTTTATATGTATAAGTATATATTAATTTCTATGAAAAAAATATTTAAATAGCAATATTATAATTACTATATTAAAAATCTTATTATCCATATATATAAATCTTATTGTTCATATTAATATCAATATTTATTCATTTTTCATGTAGTTCATCAACTAACACAACCACATGATTAAGTTGTGGTCCATACACTCCAATCCATGCCATTTTAATTATGTGATTGTAATAGTATATAGGATTCAACATACACAAAAATACATTAATGATATTTTTTGTTGACATTTGGTTTTTGAGTTTTAGACATATTTTACTTTCTAACTTTTTGGCGAAGTTTTAAATTCAACATTATTGAAAGTAACTATTTTAGGCTTTATTTTTAAGGTGTATTTTACAAACAATTTTAAATTAAAAAAAAAATGTCATATTACTATATATATGTTGAAATACATTTTAAAACATTAAACTTAAGAAAGTACAATGTTTTGTGTTAATGTTGAATTCCATTATTAATATTCAACAACACTTTTCATTAAAATCTAATTATTAATATAAGAATAAAACTACAATAACAACATACAAAAATTCTTAAAGGTTTAAAATACATTTATAAACATTAAACAAATCTAATTATTAATATAAGAATAAAACTACAATAACAATATACAAAAATTCTTAAAAGTTTAAAATACATTTATAAACATTAAAAATAAGAGTACAATGCTTTATGTTAATGTTGAAATCTACTAATTAATAATGAACAACACTTTTCATTAAAATCTAATCATTAATATAAGAACAAAACTACAATAACAACATACAAATTCCTAAAAATTTAACTATACTAATTTCAATCAATAAATATATACTCAAATTTCAATTAGCATAATTTGCAAAGATTTTATGAAACAAAAGATATAAAGAAACATAATAACTTTTTCAAATAAATTTATATAAAAATATACTCAAATCTCAATTAGCATATTTTGAAAACATTTTTTTGAAACAAAACAAACTAAAAAAATATAAAAAAACATAATAACCTTTTCAAATAAATTTGTAAATAATGTTATCATAACATTTTAAATCAAATAAATAGTTTCTAATTGCTTAAAAAATTAAACAATTTTAAATTTAAAGATATATAAAATAATATATATTTTTATATTTTTATTAATAACATTATTATTTTTTTATTTAATTAATACTATTTTTTTCAAAAATATTCTTTTAATTAATTTTATTTTTGATATATAAATTAGTACAATTTATTTAAAATATTGGAACATTAAAATAGATACAATGATAATTATAAAATGTTTAAAAATATATTTATAAAATAAAATAACCCCATAAAACTTAGATTAACTCCATATAATTTAATATTTAGATGATAAATAAACAATTAAATACTATTAAACAATTATATATTTGTATAAATTTGAATTTAATTGTTTTGAAAATATTCTTATTACTTTAACAAACTTATCAGTGTTATTATTTGTGAGGTGTACCTAAATATTTGGTGGTAAACTATTACTTTTAATACTGAAATATAATATTATATTAACAAAATTTGTAAAGTTAACATAGAAATAATTTACCAAGCTTAAAAAATACATAATATATTATGTAGAATTAACTTTTAAAGTATTAGTGAAACTAGGTTTTTTTAAGTTAAGGTATTTGGACTTTTCTTTTTCACACCTTCATAAATATTGTTAAGCCAATGGACTTTTTTTTCATAAGTAAGAATGCTGGGCCTTAAACTTAAACTTATTTTTTTTTGTGTGTCAGAACCCTGCCAGAATAAAACATAGGTCTGCTGAGTTATCTACTTTGAAATTAACGAATACACCAGTCCCATGTAGACTCAATAAACATATAAAGCATCTCTTGCAAAAAGAGCTACCTTTATTAATTAATATATCTCCATCTCCTAAGTTATGTGATCCGTCTTCCAGCAAGGATATTCCACACAAACCATTTGGAGTAGATTCTTTATTCCTGATTGAATGAGCATGGTGCTACTTTATTATATATCCGGACTCTTATATGGATTCTTTCAGGTAACCAGCTTATGAACAATGGAAGCCTCCTTCATCTCCTTAAACGCTTCCATCAAACAACTCGACATTTATTAATTAATATATCTCCATCTTCTAAGTTATGTGATCCGTCTTCCAGCAAGGATGTTCCACACAAACCATTTGGAGTAGATTCTTTATTCCTAATTGAATGAGCATGGTGCTACTTTGTTATATATCCGGACTCTTATATGGATTCTTTCAGGTAACCAGCTTATGAACAATGGAAGCCTCCTTCATCTCCTTAAACGCTTCCATCAAACAACTCGACAGCACCTTCGGATCCGCATAAGCACTTTGGACCTTTACTTGCATCGTAACAGTTCCCATATAGCTCAAAATATAGATAGCCAGAAACTGCATGGAAGGAGATATTCCATATAAATGATATAATTAAGCCAAATACTTCTAAAAAATAACTTTCCAACTATGCACAATTAACTTTCCAACTATGCACTAAAGGCATTAACTGTTTTCCCACGTTAACTTCAATTAATGACCAATCTATCGTAAATAAAATTCTTTCCATTAATTCCAGGATGAAGATAGAGGAAAGTTAATTGTACTTACTTGAGTTCCCTGTCCACCCGATACAAAGAAGGAAAATGTTTTTACAGGATTTCCACTAATGGCTATCTTCTCCATAGGGCCAACCATATTTGATATCCGCATCGTTGAGCTGGCTATAGCATTCCGGACGTATTTGGAAAATTCCTGTACGGATGGCGTTTACAAAGAATGAATGAGGAAAAAAGGTAATATGAAAAAATATATATTTTTAATAAAACTTATTTTGAATATATTAAGTTGTTATATGTGTATCATTAATTTGATAGTTCAGCAATAGTTTAATTGTATTTTTTAGTTGAAGCACACTTCATTATATAAAAAACTACTTAGACTATGCCATAACTATATTGGGGCATCCTAGTGTAATCCAAGTTTGAGAGATGTAAAGATGATAAAGATTGGGCACCTAAGAAAAAATGATACACAACTTAAAAAACATTAAAAAAAGATCCCTACATATGAAGCAAGTTAGCAAAGCTGGCAGGGGCATCAAATTTTTTTGTTGAAATTTTTTGATAAAACATACATGTATGAAATGAAGAGGCAATGGAATCAACCCTAAGTCAATTGAATCCTTGCAACTCAATACATGTCTGGGTCTCAACAATTCCCCTTTTAGAATGAACCAAAATACCCAAAAAAGTTTATTAATACTTAGATTTGAGAAAGTTCTAGGTATGAGTAATGAACTGTTTATGTTCTGCTTTATAACACAACTTTTTTTTCTTTCTACAACATATACAACTTCATGTCGGTGTTTTTTTCTTTCTCCAAAGGCGTTTTTGTTTTTTTAATGAAAAAAAGTCTTAAAAAGGTTAATACCTGCGGTCCTTTTAACCTTGCGACGAATCTTAGAAAACTGCCCCTGAGAGAGCCTGCAATAATTTTTTGCCTATCTAGGATAGCTTTTGCCCTTTTAACGAACTCAAGAGGATTCGCCAGCTTTTCGCTTGAAAATGGTATCCGCACAGGCACATAATAAACCTGATTTCCCCACTGTGCCGTTGATTTTGATTTGAGCATTTCGTCTATGTTCTGCACACAGATTTAATCTACTGCTTCAAACAACATTCGTCAACACTTATAGAATTAATCAATAAACTTTCGTATTTGAAAACTATGATGGTCTCGTTAACGCCGAAGAACCTGCAGTCCAGGGGACGATCTCGTGTTCATCGCACACAATGCTGTGACTCTTAAATTCTTCATTTGTTTAAGAATACGAGTGACCTGTGGCAGCTCAAATCTCTTTTCATAAGCATCTTTCAAACTAGTTTGTTCTCCAACTGCACCGTGCACAAGCAGTAACCAGTGAGATGAAATGAAATTTAAGTTTATTAGCTTGAAGAAGAAAGCTCTGAACTGGACTGGAATATAATTTTAACCAAGGACGAATAGGAATATTGTTTCTAACAGTAGAATGAGTGAGGAAGACACAATGAATGCAGTTAACCCTAACTTCTTTAAAACCGCTTGACCAGAGCATGAGGTTCCCTATAATAATGAAGACAATGAATAAATAAAGAGTGGCTAGGTTGCGGTGCGTACCAGCTGATAGGTGAATCATCAAGTAACGTTGCATGCCGTAGAAAATTACTCCTGTCAACACATCGTTCACGGTCTGTAAAGCAATTCAAAACTCAATAATTAATTTTAAATTTTAGAAACAGAAATGCTATTATAATAATAATAATTATTATTATAATAATAATAATAATAATAATAATAATACATCTTAAAATCAAAAAAATTCCCAAATGTATATATATGACCTTAATAACTACTATAAAAAAAAACTCATGAAACATTAAGAAAACAACGTCGAAATGCTAAAAAGCATTCTAAGATTAAGGAGCACTTATCCTAGGTAAAGTTTCAATTTGTCCTTACCCTATTTGTGTCTGCGCAGCTATTTATCATCTTCAAATTAAATTTGGACTAGGTTAAGGGTACTTTTAACAGTCTTAATTAATGAAAAATAATCACCCAACAACAACTTAATAAATGTTCTCCTACTTATAACAAGCCTACTAAATGCTGTATAAGGCGGCATATATAGTTGGATCTGAAACATTTTAGATCCAACCATATATCCATTCTGATTATGGCCAGAGTATGGCCTGTCGTAATTTTGGGCCAGCCATTATAGCTAGTTGATATTAGGGGCTGACACAAGTTCATTTCATTAACATGTTGATGAGTAAAATCAGTGATAGTAGGGCTCCTGTTCTTTTACCGTAAACAACCAAGAATAAATTTATCTTGGAGCTGTAACCTATCCTTATAACAACCGAAGGAGGGGGCACTTCCCATTGTTGTGTCTTCGGATTGAGTGCAAAACACAAAACCCTTTATCTTGGAGCTGTAACCTATCCTTATAACAACTGAAGGAGGGGGCACCTCCCATTGTTGTGTCTTCAGATTGAATGCAAAACACAAAACCCTTGTGTAGTTTAAAAAGCCTATCAAACATTTATACAACATTTATTAAGATACTGCAGGGTGATTATTGTTTGCCTGATTTCGCTAGTTCATTTAAAAAAAAAAAATTATAGAAATCCTACGCCAGACGATATAAGTAGATACACACCCCTCCTACACACTTCTTTATTTGTTTGATGTCCTCCAACTGAAACGTAGCAGAAGAGAGCTCTACTGGGTAGAGTTGGTCTTGATCAACACATGATGCTGCTGGAACAGGCTGCAACTTGTTGTCTGCAATCCATCCCCACAATCTTAGTGAAGTGGTGATAACATCAACGAGTATAAACCATCCTACAACCAGGATATAAAATGCCCTCATCTGAAAATATTTAGCTGTAAAGGCTGACCAACGATCTGAGATTTTAGTGGCAGCGGAATGTTTAATACTGGACGCGGGCTCAGACTTAGCCTTTGGATTCGCAGACGTGGGAAAAGTGGGTCGGAGATGGGGATTATCGACTCTGGTGACAACAGAAAACAACAGCGACATCAAAGAGATTCCATCTCCGAGGGAATGATGAAACCTCAGAATCATAGTGGCTCCCGTCCCGCTCGTTTTATGATTCAAGACGTGGTATTCCCACAGAGGACGTGAAATATTGAGAGGCTTGAGGGATAATTTATTGATATAGCCATCAACCCAGGCTGCATCGACATCATCAATAATGATAATGTGGTCATCAATGTTCACTTTTGTTTTCTGCCATCGTACTACTCCCTCATCATCATCCTCCTGCAAATACAACACAGAAATACTTCAACACGTGAATCAAACGTCCAAGAATAAGTAATGAGATTTATGAAATGCCATATATATAACTAGAATCTAAAGATCAAAGGTAACAGCCAATACCATTATACAAGAGAAAAGTGGGTTCCCTGTCGACAGGGCATTGGCGAAAGCATAAACCTGTGGAAATATCATGGTTTGTTCCAATTCTAAAACGGCATTTATGCACAGAGACAATATAGAGCTTCTGAGAGACTGGCTTATGGGGCTTACTGGCTGCCCTGAGTATTCATGTTCAGAAGCTTCCATCGACTGAACATCTTCTTGGCTGCTACGTTGCAACATCTTCAGGCCCATGATTTGTATCCTGAATTCGTCTCACGAAACGAAATTTTTGATAGAAGTTAAACGCTCAGCCGACGCAGCAGCTTTTTATAAGTCAGTCCATTTCTCGCTATACACTGTCACCTGGGTGCATGTCGTGATCTCGATATAGGGATTTGAAATATACGGATGTAACCCTCCGGCTAGGTATCGGGAAAGACGGTTGCTTCAGCAGTCAAACATTTTTTTCCACTTTTTTAAACCAAAAGGACTAACTAATTAAGAGAAGAACTTGAGCTTCAACTAATTTAGTGCGGCTGTAGATTGCCACTTTTGGATCTGTAGATTGTGGCTGTAGCTTGAATACTGATGACAGGTTATTAAGAGTAGAGCTGTACATTAAAGTAGAGTCTGCCACCACTGGTGGGAGGTTATTAAGATTAGAGCTGTACATTAAAGTAGAGTCTGCCACCACTGGTGGGAGGTTATTAGGCTGCAGACTTTAAAGAGTCTTTAAAGTCGAAGTAAATGTAAAATTCTTACTAATGGCAGCTTTGAAAACTTAAATGATGTGTCGGGATCAAATTTGAAGGTCACGGTCCCATTTCATTTTGAAGGGCGGTGAGAAATTGAACCCTTCACTGTTGACATGTAAAAATAATTTATTCTTTTCATTTGAAAAGGTAAGTATAACAAAATTTCATTATTTATTAAAAGTCTTGTATAGAAAAAAATGACAATTTAAGAAGAAATCACAAGTGATTCAACATTTATATGGAATTAGTGAGGTAAACCATGTACATGATGATTTATCAAGTCCAAATTCTTTTTATGGAGATTACTCAAGAGTTAGTATAGAGGAGGAGAGACTAGAATAAAGGTTGAGAATGAATAACATGTAGCCGTGATGGAAGATGATATTGGGACAAAGCTCATTTAGAAAGAGATTGGTGCACTTGTTTTGTTAATGTGAACATAGTGATAACCGTTAGGAGTATTGGTTTCTTGTATTGCATTGTTCTTTGGCCTATTTATTTTGTGAAGGGAAATGTTTGTTTCCTATCATGCCAAAGTGATTAGAGTAGTTGAGAACTACTCACTACCTTATCTGAATGCATAATATGAAATTGGGGATGAAAATAGCCTCATGGGTTACTAAAGCTTATTTGTGTCTAGAATTGTTTTGAGAAGATCTATACTACTAAAAGTGCTATGTTACAAGGCCAAAAGAGATCAGGCATGAGATTCCTAACATTAATAACAAAAACTAAAAAGATGATTTTTGTCGAGTGCCAAAGTATCCACCTAAAACTAGTGTACTTCTAACATTGTACATACTGGGAGATTTAAATCGTTGATACTTGTTGTGACCTCTTGATGATTACCATAACCAATGGTTTAAAGAAACAACATAAAAGTAAAAAAAATAGAAGAATAACTTTTGCATGACATTTTAGCTTACATGTTTTGAAATGAACTTTTCTACATGCTATTAAAATCATTGGATTATTATCTTTCAAACTAAAAACATGAGTTTTTTCCAATCCACATTTCCATTAACAGCAAAAAAAAGTCACAAATACCATCACAAAGCTAATTGATAAGTTTTTTCATATGGACCTAAAGCTAATTGATATGTTTTTCAATATGGACCTAGTTCATGAGTAACTAGCCATTCAATTTCAAACTCCAACTAATCCCTAAGCATCATCTTCACCATAATAAACCTAAGTATTAGAACACTTGAAAATTTATCCTTCAAACTTTAGTCTTGAGTCTACTAACATCTAGATGTCAAATGAGAGGGATTGATAGGGATTCCCATTTCTGTTTTCAAAACTCCATGCATATAATTATTATTCAAACACATTGAAAAAGTATCCTTCAAACTTTAATGTGGATCTTACTAGTATCTAAATATCACACAAAAGAAGTTTGAGAGGGCTTTCACAATTATCTTTGCAAAATTCCATCTTATATTTATGTGAAAAGGTTAGACAAAAAACAAGGACTATTATATATTGTAATCTCTTTGTGAACCTTACATGATTCAAAAATGTCATTTTGACAAAAAAAACATTTTTACAATCTCTTATCTTAAATTCTCACTTGATAGGTTTGAGGAGTGTTATCCAAAGTAAATGTAGACTCCATTTGATATGTCAACATTACAAACCTTTATCAAGGTTCATCATGAGTACAATGAGTCGAGTTGAATAACTCATAAATATTTATTAATATATCTTTAAGAACACATTTCAAGAGAAAACTAGGAAATTGATAATGTTGACTATATAACTAAGACCAAATCCAAACCCTAAAAATGTTAAGCTAGATAATAAGAAATTCTAAGTTGTGATTAAAACAAACACCGTGAATTGCTACAAAGATTCTAAACTTATAATAGAATAAAAAACTAAATTAAATTTATTAATATTAAATATTTTTCTTAATGAATAAATTGGCTTAACCTATTTTTTATAAACTATAAAACAAAATGTAATATCTAACTCTAACCTAGAAATACTACAATTTTTTATATAAAAGAATAATTAAGAGAATGTTTTAATAATTAGTGAGTTATTGGCCATAACCTAGGAAATATTTAATCCAAAAAAACAACCTAAATTAACATATCTCATTTACTCTAGTATAACCTAAAAGGAATAATTCTAATAAAAATTAAAACTTTAACTTTAAGATCTACAAATTAATATTGTATTGCTTTTTATAATAAAACTTAACATGGATTTCATTAAAGAACACTACAATAATTGAAGAGGAGCATCTTTTTTAACAATGTAAATGAGGTCAATTATGGGAAAAAAACTTTTTTGTTTTAGTAATTCATCTCTTTGATTATTTTCACATTCAAAGTTAAACTCTTTTTTAATTTTTTTCCTATTATAATTTATAGTTAATTGTCAATTTCGAATGTACACAAACTTATATTGGAAATTGGAAATGTAAAGAAAATCATTTCTAAGCAATAAGTGTGTACCCCAAATGAATAGTGATTGAGACTAGTGAGAATAGTAAGAGGGAGATATACCCCTCTAGGTGAAATGAACCATGAAAAACATGTTATCTTACCTATGTAATAGAAAAATCTCTTCTCCCTATATATTGCTTTTGGTGCCTGTAGTTTCTATAATGTAATGAAATTGAGTTGGAATGTTCATAGTGCCTATAATTGTTCAGTCTATCTATTCATGAACAAATCTATCTATCCATGCCATAAGAAAGAGTAGGTGAGTAGGTAGACTGTAGTAAGGGAAGGAGCACAAAGAAAGAACCAAAGTCAATACAAATTGAAATGGTTTACATCCAATGAATACATTGCACGTTCTTATCCATGTTTCCTCCCTAATGTAGGGTTTATCCTCATAAAAATAAATACCTTCTATACCCTTAATTATATAAATATCCTAGAAATTGGAAATAAAATGGAAATATCATTTCCAAGTCTCTCCAATATTGACATATTATCCTAGCTAATTTGCGGAAACACTTCAAATTCTCCAACAAATATCAAGTATTTTAAACTTTTAATTTTAATTTTGTTTTGTTCTATTACGGTTTATGGTTTTCGGATGCACACAAAATAATTGTAAATCAGAAATAAAAAGAAAAGAATTGCCACCACCTAAATGTTTTAGGAGCAACAAATATTTATTCAACCTCCTCGAGCCCACAAGAGATGATTATATTACACACTCGATTATTGTGTGGAAACCTATAATTCACATCTCTATGGCCCTCACACGATTCACATTGGCAACCATTGGGGCATCTTCTTCCATTCATGTCATGGAGAAAGATCTCATACAAATATGGAGACATGCGCGCGGATACAACATTATCATTGTTTTATCTAATGCAAGTCCATACATTTATAAAGAAGTGTCTACTCTCCTGGTCCCTCGAGCATATAGTTTATTGAACGTAGATAAGGGACAACTCTGTCAAGTCGGTGAAAAAGCCGGTCGTTAGGTCGTTGATAAAATAAGGCATTGGAATTTGGAAGGACTTTTGAATGGAGGACTGATTGCAATTGATGGTGGCTCTATTAGTCAAGTGCTATTGGGCCTACCTAAAAGAAAAACCCCATAATGTAACACCTAATGCTTTTAGGAAGCAACCTTTTTTATCAACCCTAAATTCAAGAGCTATGAATCATGTCCTCCCCAAATGCTCAATTCGAAGTGATCAAACAAAAGCCTCAATTTTAGGTCGATTATGGATAGTCCCTCTAATCTATATCGATTTTATCAGCCCTATCGGAAAGGTTAAGTATTTATTAGTCCACTACAAGGAAGAACTTACAATTCTCCAACAAATATCACTACAAGTTGGGTGTCTAGTGTGTGCCAAAGTCAACAAGGAAGGTAAATCATAAACACACATTTGGGAGGTTTTCGACAGCGAGGCTGTTGAAACCATGTTCTTTGCTAGCTCAGTGCACTCCGAGTCCCTCATTCATGAACGCCCATCGAGGATTCCCTTGTTTAGATATATTGGTAGACATTTTTTTCTTCTTGTTGCCATTATTAGAAGGCTGACACAAAAACAGAGGGGTAGGAGTCTACAACATTTACAGTGTCGGTTGTTAAATATTTTATCCTTTCCACCTTTGGATTTCATTAAGGAAATTGGAATAATTCAAGCATTTGTATTCAATTGTTTTCCTTTCTTTCAACCTAATGTTTACAATTCACGGCAGATAAAGAGCATTGACATATTTGGAACTCAAATACCAATCTCTTTCTCCTTGCTCCTCTTCCCAAATGAAGTTGTGGTCCTAGCCTATGAAAAGCACACATTATTTTGGTTCTAATTTCACTTATATACTCGGTTTTTTAAGGTTAGATCTATTGAGTATTCGAGACTTAGTCTCCAAAATGTGCGGTCGCATACTACATTACAAATTTCAAACAACATTTTGGATGGAGAAATTGCATAATACATTACAAATTTCAAACAACATTTTGGATGGAGAAGTTTTAAACCCTTATATTTATAACATGAGAAGGAATTCCAACAAGCAACACATTTAACATTTCCCCATATATAAAATGTTACACAAGTACAAAATGTTGTACATACGTGTAAATTCACGACAACCAAGTCCACATCTTAGCTCTGCAAAATATTTCGGAGGAAATAGAAATTAGGGAGACACTCAAAACATGGAATTGGAGAGTTGAGAGTCTGAGTCCTGACCTCTAACTATTCTATACTTGTAAACCCACGATAATGTTTTTTTCTCCCAGAGACTTCTCCAATCTATTTTAGTTCATGGAAGCTCAATCCATCCTACCCAATGTTCTACCTTTGCTTATTTTTCTCCTACATGTGACATAGGTGGAACCTTGGAGTTTTGCACCACAAAAGAAATGAGGAATTAGAATGCAAAGTTGTTTCCTTATACAAAAAAGACGATTGAAAGCAACACCATCTCAATTCCCCAATATTTCGACGCTCCTGAGATGGTTTACCTTTCTCGAGTTAGGCGAATGCATGTTTATGTATTTCACATGATCACAAAAAAAATCATTTTATAATTGTTTCTACATAACATAGATATATTTGTACAGGGGAGGTAAAATTGGGTATTGTTTTTGCGAGGTCTCCGAAGACTTTTAAAGATAATTCTTTGTTTCGAGGGCGCTGAGGGTGCAAATCAAAGAGATCATGGGAGGAAGACGAAGAAGAAGAAGAGGACTCAAGTCAAAAGGTGAGGCGAGTGAGGAGGGGAGATGTAATAGCGATATTTGCAGGAGCATCCCATTGGTGGTATAATGATGACAACGAGCCTCTCCAAATCGTATCCATTACCGACGCATGCATCCAACCTTCACAATCAGCTCGGGCGGAGGAGTTACTGTGTAAGCATCTCGACAAATTAAGTAATGATAATCTCAAGTTGGGTACATGACGAATTCTTTCGTTTCTTTTAGAGCTTACTATATGCATATTATACAGAGCTTCTCTCTGGTTGGGAGTCCGTTCGAGTCTCCTTTGTCTTTGCTTCCTAACCCTCTTCCTCCAATGAGACGGGAAGTCTAAGGAGCCTAGGTGGACCGTGTGAGACTAGGAGTGTTGATTCAAATGATTCTGACCCTAGTAAATGAATGGAAAATGGAATAAATCTTGGAATACTGGACTAACTAGTATAGGATATGATTCATGAACACAAACAAAAGGCGACGTGCTGGTAGCCTGCTACCAAAGATTTGTCATCCTAGTCGTGTGGTGGTCATAGAAATGTCTGGCACTAGGTGAAACCCTCGTCTGTCAACTTAGAGACCCATTGGACTAGGTTAGGTTCGAATCCTACAAAGACTGCTCAATGCATTGTAAATTACAACTTGTAAGTTGTAACCCAAAAAACAACACCATTAGTTTTTTCCTTACGGATCCTTCACAATGGAGGGATGTCAAATCAATTCACCATCCATAGATATGACTCATATGATAAATTAATTTCACATCATATACTCAACTACTCAAGTGACTTGTAAGTTGTAAGATCATGAACAAGAATATGCAAGATGGAAAACCAAGTTGGCAGGGTGGAATTCTCTCAGACCAAGATTTAATGAAGTTGGTGAATCGATAATGCATGCCAATGCCATTAAATTCTTTAAAAGTGAACATCGAATACGGAGTCACAGTCCCAACTCATCGAGTTGAACTTGGCACTGGCAACACAGTGGCCCAGTGCACCAAGATCCTCATCCATGATCCGACTATATGAGGGCATTTGGGTAGACTCTTAGTCCGGACTCTTTCACAATTGAGTGAATCATTGATAACTTGGAAGGGAAAATTTTGTAGCTGCCCTTCTGTTGCAAATTTACGGAGGTTTACTCAATTTCATTATTGACGGGCTGGAAATTAAACCAAATTTTTTTTGCATGGTAATTTTTTTTGCATGGTAATTTTTTTTTGCCCTTGGGAAAAATGGCCTTTGAAGGGCTCTAAAGGCTTCAAATTTGAAGTCTAATTAAATGTAAAATTCTTACTACTAATTAAGACAAAGCTTCAACTAATTTAGTTCGGCTGTAGATTGCGACTTTTGGATCTGTAGATTGCGGCTGTAGCTTGAATACTGATGAGAGGTTATTAAGATTAGAGCTGTACATTAAAGTAGAGTCTGCCACCACTGGTGGGAGGTTATTAAGATTAGAGCTGTACATTAAAGTAGAGTCTGCCACCACTGGTGGGAGGTTATTAGGCTGCAGACTTTAAAGAGTCTTTAAAGTCGAAGTAAATGTAAAATTCTTACTAATGGCAGCCTTGAAAACTTAAATGATGTGTCGTCTAAGTAAATGTAAAATTCTTACTACTAATTAAGACAAGAACTTGAGCTTCAACTAATTTAGATCGGCTGTAGATTGCGACTTTTGGACCTGTATTTTGCGGCTGTAGCTTGAATACTGATGAGAGGTTATTAAGATTAGAGCTTTACATTAAAGTAGAGTCTGGCACCACTGGTGGGAGGTTATTAAGATTAGATCTGTACATTAAAGTAGAGTCTGCCACCACTGGTGGGACCGTGGGAGGTTATTAGGCTGCAGACTTTAAAGAGTCTTTAAAGTCGAAGTAAATGTAAAATTCTTACTAATGGCAGCCTTGAAAACTTAAATGATGTGTCGTCTAAGTAAATGTAAAATTCTTACTAATGGCAGCCTTGAAAACTTAAATGATGTGTCAGTGGATGTAAGATTCTTGCTAGGTTATTAGTGGCAGCCTTGAAAACTTGAAGAGTCTGTCTGAAAGTCTATAATGTAAATGTAAGATTCTTAATAGTCTGTCAGTAGATGTAAGATTCTTGCTAGGTTATTAGTGGCAGCCTTGAAAACTTAAAGATTCTGTCAGTAGATGTAAGATTCTTGGTAGGTTATTAGTGGCAGCGTTGAAAACGCAAGGGAGGTTACTAGGACTAGAGCTATCCATGTGAACCAATTTTAACTTCCAAAGATGACTCCTTTTATACTGTGTCGTGAAATTTGGAACTCTCCATCTTTATCTGTGTTTTTTTCTTGTGTGTTTTCTAGCGTTTTTCTATCGCAATTTTTTTACATCGGTATCTATCGGATTCCGATAGCCTCCGCAGATAAAGATGAAGAGTTCCAAATTTAACGAGACAGTATGGAAGGCGGCCAATTGCATGTAATTTTTAATTTGAAATTTAAACCTGGCATCAATTTAAATAATTAATTTCGAATATAAACACAACCTGCAATGCATTTTACGAGGTTGACCATGCTACAACGCAGCGGGCCCTTGATATGATGCAAACGCTTAAATGACATTAACGGAGACGTGGTAGCGTTGCCGGAAGATGAATGATCAGAAATCAGGGAGAGTGTATTGGAGAAATTTTCCGATTTTTGGTGGATATCCGTTGGTATTTTTCCCAAAAACTAATCAGCCTAATTTGCCTGTAGTAAAGTAATGACTGATATTGCAAGTTCATTGCTGATTATTAAATCTTAAAGGACTAAAATTTAATAGCCACCAATAAGTCTGCAACAACAATCATTGCTTTGTAGTGGTGGCTCAATTAGCTACTCAAATACAAAGCTGCACATTATTTATTAGATATCAAAGGACTAAAATCTAATGGTCAACAATAAGCTTACAACAACAATCATTACTTTGCACTTGTAACTGATTATTAAATCTTAAAAGACTAAAATTTAATAGCCGACAATAAATCTGCAACAACAATCATTGCTTTGTAGTGGTGGCTCAATTTACTACTCAAATACAAAGCTGCACATTATTTATTAGATATAAAAAAGCTGCACATTATTTATTAGATATCAAAGGACTAAAATCTAATGGCCAACAATAAGCTTACAACAACAATCATTACTTTGCACTTGTAACCTCAATTTGCTACTCAAATACAACTAACTAAACATTATTTATTAAATCTCAAATAACCATAAACCTAGAACAACAATCATTGCTCTGCCGTGGTTGCCTCAATTTTCTACTCAAATACAATTAGCTGCACACTATTAGTGGCAGAGTCGTGAAATATCAATTCCGCGATCAATTTGGTACTCATAATGCCGAAAAAACAAGCGATTTGCTGGCCTGTGGGCCTTTATCCCACTCAGGGATGGAATTTGACGGGTAAATGCCCGTCATGGGTCAATTTACTCGTCAAATACAGCTAAGATTTGCAATTTTGATGGGTGTCCGTCATTTGAAATTCCAACCCTGATCCCACTTCATGTATCTTCTACCTTTCAAAGGGAGTGGGATCTAGAAGATATATATATATATATTTTTTATAAATTCAATTGGAATCTGGTAGAATAATTTGTTGTTAAAAATGTAATTTTGATTACATAAATTAATTTTGTGTTATTGATTAACCTTAATTATTTCATCCATGGAGGATAATGATGATTAAGTGCTCATATTAAACAATTCTAAGCATTCAAATGCAGCTTTTAAAGATTTTGGCTTAAAAAAAAAAAAACACACTGAATTTCGAGCTCAAATCTTCGAAAGTGTAGCGTACTTATCCCAAAAGGGCTCGCATTAATGCAATTTCAGTGCAAATTAGCGCCCTTGTTGGCCTTATCAGATTCATTACTTGCACATTGATCACACACAATCTGATTGATAGATGCCAATAAATCTAATTAATGTATGGGTGGTGGGTAGTCAGTGTAAGACAGAGAGGATATCTTAATCATAATCAGATACATATTCATGACATACAGTATGGTTGGTGGATGACGATAAATTATTATTAATTTAGACGGTTGTAGTAAATGGATGAGATTAATCACATACAATCTCGTTGATAGATGCTTTGAAAGTCTCATTAATGTAAGCACATGTACAAAACGTGAATTAGGTTTCGAACTTCTCCTTGGCTTTTATTTTTCTTTATTTTAGTTTTTAGTTTACTTTTCCAGCTTAAGCTCGCTACGGGCATTGCTTCCGTGTAGGTGCACCAAAATAACACTATTGTGTTGGTGTGTGTCGGTGTCGAATAATCACTAGTTATCTTGGGTTATGAAGAATTCAATTCGCTGATCGCTGAGTCTCTTCTTAATTAAGCCGAAGGCTTTGTTAAGAGGACGGTCTATTGGGAGTTTTCGTCGTCTCTTAAGGAGCCACCACTTGTCCTTAATAAATTACCAAAACACTAAATTTGCTCCATGTCTGTAATAAATTACTAAAAATCTAGAATTGAGGCACAAATAGCCTCAGTGCATGTGTGCGAAGCTTAATGAAGAAGACTCCAGGTTAGATCGTGCAACCTGGACTATTTGACAATAGGTTATTAGACTAGGTAACTGGGAAATATCTAAAAAGGTCATGTTAACCAATACAATTGCTACAAGTTGTTGAAATTAGACAGAAGAGTATTCTGTCGCCGGGAATCTAATTTACCAAGATGATGAGGCTTGAGGGCAAATATCTTATATATTTGATAGACATTGCTACGGTCCATTCCAACTCCCTGGGTCTACTTGTAACATCTCCATTTTCAATGAGCACTTGAGTGGGCCTAATGGTTAAGAACATGTGTTATCTCCGTGGAGGTCACAGGTTCAAAACCCGTGGGGGTAGGGATGCTCATTTGGCCTGTTGTGACAAGGCTTGAAGGGTAGACGACCCACCGGGACGTCTCGGCCCCTGCTAAATCACAAGTTATTGGTATATGTGGCTTGCAGGCTGTTGGATATACTCTTGAGAGGTTGCTGTTCCCATGGTTAAAAAAAAAACATCTCCATTTTCATTAAAAAAAAATAAAAATTACTGTATAAATAACATTAGAAATTCCTACTCAATATTTAGAAAGACCTTATTTCTCACATATCTTTTTTTCATGCATTACTGTATTCATGTATTTTTATTTTATTAGCTTGCTTAATTGGTGATTTGCCAATATGACATTTTTTTGTCATATGAAAATTGTCTATATTTAATTTGTTGTCGTAATACAATTTATTGTTGTCGTTTGTTGTTTGAATTCTAAGCCTGAGCTGCACAAATGATGGATCATGGTCTTACTTAGTCAATATGACTAATGCATTAATCTTCTCATCTACGATGTGCATGCATTGAGGTACCTCGACATTACCATTTAAACGACAAACTCTATACCAAGATGCTATCTCGAGCAAAGCCAAAACGAACCTAAGGTTTAGACAAGGTTCTAATCCTAAACTCCTTTATTCTTCAAAGTTCGAAAAAACATAATGCATGGTATCTATTTTTATCAATTTTTTATCAAATGTAAAAGTTTTACCCTAAGTATGCTAAGGGCCCAACTTTATCGTTGCAGGTATAATACGAGCAAAACAATTAGAATGTAAACTATAAATTTACACCATTCTCCAATGTGGCAACTATGTCATAGACAAGGGTTTGATTTGATGCGATGTGTTGAGAGTCAGCTTTAAATTCGATATCCACTTAAATATTATGTAAGGACACGATAAAGATTTGTTATAAATTTGAGCCTTGCAATTTCAATATGTCCTCTAGGTGTCGGCAAAGCACGAGTTGTAAAATCCTAAGGGTTTTAATGGTTTTTGATTACCGTGCGGTTCATTTCTTTAAGGTTTAGAGAATGTCAAGAGCTCCTTTAATTTCCCTAGGGGCCTTTGGATGCATGTTTTCGCCACTCCTATGCTTGTATCCAGAGGTGGAAGAACCACCAAAACTCTGCCATGGTCACCATTTAAACCAGTCTAAGCTTGGCTCAAGCATTAATGGAGCTTGCAATTTTTTATATGGTGTTGACTGTGTGTTAATGAACTATCGAAAGGTAATTTGTAATCTTCATTGTTACTCTTTTCTTATTACCAAGTCTTCAATTAAATTGTTCACGGTTTAACTTCCACGTTAATGTATTGCTTGCAGGTTGACTCTAGAGAGAGGAGGAGGACACAACTGGCCGCGAAGTCTTCCCCTTTATCTCATAAGACCTCTGTCACTCCTTGTGTGGCTCTTGAGGAGAAAATTGGTTTTGTGGTATGTTTCAAGGCGTTGGGTTTTCCTCCACTCCGAGTTCGATATGGAAGTGATACATTGCTTAGGTATTTTATACAATGTTATTGTAAGGGTGATAATCACCTCTTGTGGAGTCGTAGACGACTATGCCACTCTGTATAATTATTTGGTTATGTACATATTTTTAATATTGTAAGTACTCGCGAGGGTTCTGATACTGTAATCTTTGCATTCCTAATATTAAGCGACTATGCAAACTTTCCAAAATGTGAAAGAATCACTATAGAGTCTTGCAACTATGCCACTTTTCCTTTTTGAGATAAATTTTATAAGGCCCTTCTATTTGGATTCTATCGATTGTGTTAAAGTTTCTTTTTAAAATAGTACAGATCGTAGTGTTGTCTGACCCTGTGAGGGATTTTTACTTACAATTCTTTAAACCTTAAGGTCGTGAGCCTCTACTCACTTGATTTGTTTTGTTTGGATTTAAAGGCCATTGTTATAGCTTCGACTCTCATGAAGGTCAAACTCTAGAAGAACCTTTAACCTTGTTTATTAGTTATGGTATAAACTGGAAACAATAAGGCCGTGAGGCTCTTACTATCATTTCTTCTTTTTGGGGGGATGAGAACACTGTTATCATAATTTATTTTCATTGAAAAGTTTTGGGATAAAGCCCGTGAGGGTAGTTTGGATAAACTTCTTGCGTTACTTCGAAATCAAAGATGTTGCGCTTTTAGCTGATTTACATTACGTTTGATGAGTCTTTCAATTACTTTATCAATCTTAAAGTAACATCTCACTATGAAATCAAAATTGTACTAGCAGAGAGCTTTAAAAAGCGACTATGTTTATTTTACTGTTTACAGTTTGTAGTCAACCTCTAAACGTTGGGATTTGATTGTTTTTTCTTTCCAAAAATAGGCTTAGAATCAAGGGCCGTAAGGCCTTTGTTTAGCTATTTTCTTTTAGACTTACTTCTGTGAGAATCTAATTTTTTGCATATACAGAGTTAGAAAGAAATGCTACCTGGGTAAATAACTTTACTTGCTTACCATTTAAAAATTATACAATTATATTGTTCTATGGTTTTATGAAGTCATGGTTATTAAGATTCTGGTAACCGTTCACTTATACTGGTAATATAGGCTGAGAATATAAGATTACTACTATGTTTATTTCTTTAAAACTGTTACTTGAATACTTAACTGTGTATTGAAATTTTGATAGGCCAAGTATCTGTAGCTAAACTTTCACTATTGTTAAAAGAATTTCGTTCTGTTTAGTTACTCACATTGTTTTCAAATAATAAAAAGTTAAGCCCTAAGGCTACCTGCAACTTTTATTCTGAAAGAGAACACTGCAAGAACAACACCAATTAAATCGGAAGCCTGTAAACAATGCTATGATTTTGTCAATAATCTCGACTTGGTGTTTATTAATAATTTTAACTACTAAGACACTGGCTTAAGATACCCTTAAGTAAACTAGTTTTGTTTTATTATGGTTTAATGAGAAGTATGGTTATTCTAGATTAATGCTAGAGTTTGATTAAAGACATACAATTTGATCTTAAAGAGATTATTGTAACCAAAGTATTAAGGAGGAATTTGGATCTGTATGTTTATGTTTTTATACCATTGGAAATTAAAATATTGAGAAACAATAAATACTTTAATAAGTGCATAAAGAAAATATTATGTATTGATTTTCTGTTCTTATGCTTGTACTGTAAATGATAGTTCAGTTTTACTAAGTGTAATTATTTATCCTTTCAAATAAATGATATAGTATATATATATATTTGATTAAATACCAAATCCTCTAAATCAATAACCAATATATATATATATATATATATCACTTTTATTTTTTGTGAGAACGAAAATATACAAAGACTCATTCATTTTGGTACAACTAATCAGACACACTTTCATATCTTCCTGTACTAGAGTACGTCACTTTAGTAAGAGGAAAAATATAGGAGATAATTTAATTTAATTTCTATATCAATTAGTTTCTATGCAAATACTTAATCAAATAATCACCAACTAAATACCAATTAACTATAATCATATTTGAAAATAACTACACTTTACTTAAACATGAGTAATTCAATAACGTAATACAAATATAGAGTTGGAACCTAGATGTGTTGCAAGAAAAGGGACTAACACCCAAGGGAGTCTTTTTCACCCAACATTTTCCTGAAGCAGCCAAATCACTTGCTTAGGACTGTCAAGCTTGTTCACTGAACCACTAGGACAAGGATCTATGCCACAGAGTAGACTTCTGCAACTTAGCACTCAACAACAAACTTAACTTAGCAAATCACTTTAGCTATCCCCTCATCAAATTATTTGTGTGCCTGACTTTTTAGTTTGCAGCAGTCACAAAGTTCATTCTCTCAGAATCAGAATGAGTAGTGAGCCTCTTGCTCAATTTGATGGTTTATATAAGATTCATAGGTCTTTCGGTTAGTTTTAGAATTTAATGAGCCACCAGCTCAGTTCCCCCTCTCAGGGAACATGAACACTTTTTTAGATATTATGCTCGTGCAACAGTTAGAAAGTGAATGCTAGTGTTGCCACTTGTCAATCAGCCTTCTACAACTGCTCCTTCCTCCTAGTGGGTTAGTGAACACTCATTTAACAGTCTCCCCTAAATAGGTGTCTCATTAAATTAATTATTAAAATAAATAATTCTTCAATTACAGCCATCCTTGACCCACTTGGTTATAAACTTTACAATAAATAATGTTTTTGCTGAAATAAATAATAAATATTTATTTTTCAGTTTTGGGTATGTTATAAACACCCCCCCTCAAGCTCAACATCATCCTCGATGTTGCTTAAGTTATTATGAGTCTTCTTGGAATAGAGATGGATATGCCACCCGCATATCACTCTCCAGTTCCTAGGTTGCTTCATCTAGACTGAGGTGTTTCCACTGCATCTTTACCTGTCCAATGGTGTGATTCTGGAGAAAAATTTCCCTCCTGTCGAGAATACAATCCGGTTCCACCAAAAAATCTCCTTCTTGTTCTACGTGAATCACATTCTAGTCAATCACATGAGTAGTGTCATGTATATACTTTTTTAAAATAGAAATGTGAAAAACATTGTGTATCCTATGATTAGGTGGAAAAGCTAGTTGATAAGCCACTCGACTCACTCTTGTCAGTATCTCGAAGGGTCCACAATACTTGGGTGCTAATTTAGCACAACTCCCTAGTTAAAATGAGTTCTTTCTTGGTTTCACCTTAACAAACACATGCTCACCTACTTGGAATTCCTTCTGAGTTCTTTTAAGGTTAGTACGACTCTTTGTAATGTCCCCAAAAATTGAAAATATAAAACAAAATTTATAGGCTAGTAAAAACTACCTAAACGGAACATTATTACACTTGCGGAATATAACGTACACTAGTTGTACCACTGCTTGGTCGTAAGTTGTTCTTACGTTCTATCATCATTATTTCAGTTATACTTATTGCTGTAATTTTAATTGGGATGTCGTATAGCTCTTTACTGCTTGATTCTTATAGTTATACATTGTCGTATATGTGTCATTACTTGATTATATGCTTTGTTCATTCTGCATAGTCTTACTTGTTATTTATATGACTCTAACTCAACTCTGTTTGTGGAAGAAAAGTGGGCGGAGTAGCAGGACTTGTTCTCCCATGATGGTCTGAGAGGTAAAGTGTTCACTTGACTAGCAAGCTTACTTAGTTCTTCGAACTAAGGCACCTCTTTTATTTCATATGCAGATCATACTTTGCGACGGGACTTGCTTCTAAGGAGTGTTGAAGGTGTTGATCATTAATGTATTGGACGTTCGTTACTATGCTTTATTACAGACCCAGATTGCTTGCAAGGTAATTATCACCTTCACTAATGATTTAACCTAGATGAGTTATCTATGTGTTACTTATAGTTCATTAGATATTTATGTTCCATCTTTTATATCCTAGTATATTTACATTCCATGTTTATGTTATTAAAACATTAACATAACCTTTGTTTATATGTGGAGGTTATAAACTTGGCTTAAAAACCAGACCTTTGATGTTTATAAAGGTTAATTATTATCATGGCATATTTCATATGCCATGTTTACTAAGCATTAAGCTTAGGGAAAACACATTGTATTAAGGCTTTAAGCATATGGTATAAATGTTAGATACCCTATGTTCTACGTGGTTCATGGTGTAAAGACTTTGGGTTGGTGCATACCATGTATGGACTATGCATTAAACATAACCTTGTAATATTTTAAGACCTATGTTTAAGTATTGGGGTGGCGATTATACCATATGGTTGAACCATATGTTAATGGAGTTTAAGCCTTGCATGTGGATGGAGGCTATCGTTATTGCAACGATACCAAACTATGGCAAAGTGGGTTTTGGCCTTGATAATGGATACTAGTTGGTGACATTAATGCACCTTGGTTTTCGTGGAAGCCCAAGCTTAGGAATTGGATCACGATGGACTTGTCATTTTGCTTGGTTTTTGGGGGTTTGGTATTGGTTCTGCACAGGGGAAAATGGAGGCGACCGGGCCAGGGCATTAAAGGTAAGCTTCGTTTGGACTTCATGATTGCGATTCCTTTTTGTTTTTTGGCTCCTTTCATTGCCATGCTTCTCATCCTCATTGTGTTGGTGTGTTTGTAGGTGACATGTTAAGCGAGGATGGGTTGAATCAGAGCTTCGCTATCAGCCCCTAGTTGATGTCAATGTGGCCATGGTAAGCCTGCTTTACAAGCTTATGCTTGCCACCTCTCGACCCTATGGGAAGAACTGTGTTTCAACTTGTTGCTTGGTTGGGGGTTTTAAATACGGGGTTTTCGAATTCTCCTTCGGGCTTGTGAAGAACATACTTGGGTTTTATAAATATCAAGGCTATTAATCCATGGAGCGAATCTTAGTGCCCTTCCAGGCTTGGTGTAAATATTTGTTATGTAATTTGTATTTTGGGATTTGAGGCTTTCATGCCTCGGCAGCACCATTACTTGCAATGGTGTCGTAGCCCAAGGCACGACTGTGTAATACTCGACTTCATGATTTTGGCATTCCTATGGATAATATATATACTGTGTTTATGAAATTTTTCCATGGTTATTGTAGTTACTGTGTATGTGTTGAATTTATGTTGCGCTATTGGTTTATTACTATGGATTATAATGTGGCATATGTCTTCATTTATGGACTGTGTGTTAAGTGTTTATATTTAGCTATAAATGTTGACAACGTTTGGGTTGAGGCCTTGTCATGAGTGGCATGAGCCTCCCCAAGGTGGTTGCGATAGCTCCAAATGGTTGCATTATTGTTTATGATTTTGTTGGTTTAGAAAATAATATGGATTGTGAAGGAGCCAGGGATATAACCCACAATGGCCTTTGTCGCTGTAGGGGAAAACGTTGACAGTGCTCGTTTATTGTTTATATAAACTGTGTATTTTATTTTACAAGCCATGTCTTAGGCCAATGCTGCGCATGGCTTAATGAGGGTCTTACAACCTCTTATTTAATTATCTACTTCTTTGATTGATTAGCCTGTGTGTTTATTTAGTTTTGGTCGAGGCCTTGACTTATTACGCAGAGGTAGAGCTTAAGTCTTACGACTTAGCTGTAGCATAATGGTTTGTTATTAAAAATATTGTGGTTATTACAATATGTAGCCCGCATACTCTGTATGTATAGTGTGGCCGTAATTTATTGTAATGAAAAACCCTCAGGGTTCCACTCTGTTCGTGGTTTGATGTAACGAGTTGTAATTTTGATGTGGATGCGAATTGGAGCTCGAATGCCCACAGGATTCGATGTCATGACCTCTATTTAAATTAGGGGTTTTATTACTTGGTTATTGTTATGGGATGGATGTGCATATTAGTTAGATGGAACTTGAATCATTTTATGCAATGCGATTGTGATATTATTTAATTAGGGTTGCGGGTTTTATATAATGAACAACGATTCAATATTGGTTATAAATGGAAGAGATTCCTATGTATGAATTTACTGGATGCATTAGTTTATGATTATGTGGATTTATGTTAATGTGTATTTAAGACTTGGGACTGTGTATTTTATTATGAGATGAGACTCAATCTGGGACCCAATGGATGGTCATGATACTTCTCTGTTCATTTGCTTAAGATGATGTTACTTTTAATGGAATGAATTAGTATTTAGCTTATATTTAGATATACAGACCTTGAAAGGTCTTTAATAGTTTATTTATCTTATATTTTAATGTAGGATAATTATGGTCTATGATTAGTTGGTTAGATTCATAATTTACATTCTATAACTGTTAATGTATATTTATAGATAGTATTTGATTTGTTTACTGTTAATGACTATATATATTTATATATAATATAATAGTTCAGTTTGTAGATAAGAACTTGGTTTATCTAGGCTGTAAGTTTATACATATATGTATTTAGAACCTACTTCTAAGATTAATCTATTTAAATCTAAAGCATGTCTCTACTGACAAATGGAATATGTCAGTAGAGTAAGCAAGGATAAAATAATAGCTATATAGTAACCTGAAACAAACCTATTTTACAATAAGCAAATTTTAATTAATGAAGATAAATGCAGAAACAAACTCAATTGAACAAACCCTGGTGAGTACAACATGAGATATAATTTGCAACCTAGGGTTATATTTTAAGAAATGTAAAACCTAGAAGATATAGACAGAACAAATAGGGTTAGAAAATACATTATGAACCTTTACCTAAAGTAGGAAACATCTATGCTAGAAAATGAATTAGACATCCTACTATTTCATACCTGTAATTTTCTGAAGCTCCTTTAATGGTTGAATCTGCACACTTTAAATAACCAACATTAACAATTCAAAGGCAGGTCTGACCTTTGTTTTGACGACCAAACCACTTGGGAACTACCATGTTCCACCCAACCATGAATCAGAAGCTTTCCTGGTTTTAATCCGGATCCCTCCAACATTAGAGTAGATTTCAACTCAAAACGGGCCTCCTAAGGAAAATTAATAAAATAATAGTTAAAATAATAAAATAATATTTATTAATTTTGGAGGAAGAAAAGACAAAAATACCTTTTTGTTCGTATTTTCGACATATCTCCCTGTGTTTTTACTGAAATTTCGATCAGGAGAGATTGTTGGATGCGGAATTAAATTCCACATCCAACGAGTACCCACTCGGCATACTTTTGACGAGCCCCGCTACACCAAAAACAATAAATACATGAAAAAACGTGATGATGACATGCCGAGTGGGTACTCATTGGATGCATAATTTAATTCCGCATCCAACGAGCTCTCCCGATCTAAATCTGGGTAAATACACAAGGAGATATGTCGAAAATACGAACAAAAAAAGTAGTTTTTTTTATGATGCCTATCCCCAAATTTATATCAAAAACTTGTTTAAGAGGTGCTCCCTTTTTGAATTTTAAATCATTTTGATTAGCTAATACATGATGACATGGAATTTGCATTATTTTTGGAAGGCCCATTTTAAATTCAAATTTCCTCTAATGGCTGGACTCCAACATGCAAGTAGCTTAGACATCCTAAGGTAGTGTTTCCTATCTGGTATATCAGACCTGGATCAGTTCTCCTTTTTCCTTCCAGGAAAATGTTCTCCAAGAATTAATTGAGAGAAAATAGGAAGAAAATGACTCTTCTAATGATAGGTCATATCACCAAGCCTTTCCTTGGATTGAGTCTTTATAGACATAATTTTGAGTCAAAAGGAGAGTTAAATCAAGAAACCTTGGTTTCTTGATTTAACCTTTTTCAATTACTTTGGGTAATTATTAATATTTTAACTTAGGAACTTTCTTCTAGTTCCTAATTAGACCTTTTAGGTTTTGGAATATTTATTATCTTTACATAATAAATAATAATGGATGGAGTTTTTCTTTCTTTCTTTCATCTTTAATATTATAAATATATTTAACTCTTTATACATACCATGTATAAAGTACATAATAATATAACACTTGTTAACATTTGTCTTTGGGAATCATATACCATGATCCCTAGACTTAATGACACTTCTTCATTAAGGTCAAGTAGGTAGATGGTTTAGGTGTACTAGGCTAGGAAACTCTAAGCATCCTTGCATGTTGGATTTCCCTCATATAACATGGTAGTTCTTCAGTACTTGATGAGAATACATAAATTCAAAATTTCATTTAATCACTTATAAATAAGTATGATGAGATCAACATTTTCCTGGAGTCATTTTCACTCGGAAGTTATTAAATTCTTTTCAGTAACCTCTAGCGCTTACCAGAGCCCATACTCAATGCTTTAACAGGGAGTTACAATTCAATTCCATTACAGATCTCTTCGTTCAACACTAATGCTAGGATGTACTTGTACGATACACCTAGCGATACAATGGCCAAGGATCCAATGCTCTAGAGCTTATGCTCAACATCAAGATGGAAGGCTCCAGGGATTATTCCAAACACTTCCAATTATATTTTCATGTGTTCTAGAGCTTCTCGCTCAACACAAAGGTAAGTACTCATGTGCTCGAGAGCTCCTCGCTAAACACAAATCATCAATCACTCAAGTGCTCCAGAGCTTCCCGCTCAACTCAAAACATCTCATCAATCATGTGCTTCAGGGTCCATAGCCAACAAAAACAAGCATATATATATATATATCATCAATAATTAGCTTACACCCAACATATAAAACAAATCATCATGTTCATATGCAGTGGGGTCCTTGAGCCAATATAATAATAAAACATCAAGATAATCATCATAATCAATAGGCACATGCCTATAAGTGTTAGGTCGAAAATTCAGGATATTACATCCCTCCCTGCTTAAAACAACACCGTCCCTAGTGTTCCAGGGACTTGAATTGACATCATGAAACAAGGCGGGGTAAGCCTTTCTCATGGTGGCGTCATTCTCCCAAGTAGCCTCATTAACCTCAAAGTGCTTCCAATGCACTTTCAAATGGACTACAGTGTGCTTTCAAAGTTGCACCTCTCTCTTGTCCAATATATGAGTAGGCTCAGGGGAAAACTCCCCTTTAGGTTCCACCTATAATAGGGACCAATCAACAACATGTTTAGTATCATAAACATATTTCTTTAACAAAGATGCATGGAAAACATTATGGACTCTAACATGCGTGGGTAACGCTAGTTCATATGCCACTGGCCCTTTCTTGGCCAATATTTCAAAAGGTCCATGAAATCTAGGTGCTAACTTACTGCACCTACCGAAGCTCAAAGAGCTTCGTTTGGATTTTACTTTCAAGTAAACATGATCGCTGATTTGAAATTCTTTATCTTTTCTTTTCCGATCCGCATAACTTTTCTAGCTGTCTTGAGCTTCTTTAAGGTTTACCTGGACCTTGGTAACCAACTGTTCCAAGTCCATCAACAAATCAGTCCCTAACATGAGTCGATCCACCGGGCTATCCCAAGTAACTCGTGTTCTACACTTATGTCCATAGAGTACCTCAAAGGGATTCATCTTGATGGAAGTCTGATAACCATTGTTATACACAAACTCTGCGAGATGCAGGTGATCCTCCCACTTCATGGGGTTGTTCATAACATACATCCGAAGCATCTCCTCAACAATCTGGTTTACTCTTTCTTTCTGCCCGTCTATCTGCGGGTGATATGCAGTGCTAAAGTTCAACTGCATCTCCAATTTGGAGAATAAAGATCTCCAAAAATTTCCTGGAAACTTAACATCTCGATCCAAGATGATTGCCTTGGGTATCTCGTGCAATCCAAATATCTCCTTCAAGAAGATATCAACAATGTTCACTGCCTTGTAGGTCGACTTCACAGGAATGAAGTGTGCTTCTTTTGACAACTTTTCGATTACCACAAAAATATAATCATTTTGCTTCTTACTTTTCGGTAAACCAGTGATGAAATCCATACTAATGAACTCCCACTTCCATTCCGGAATGGGTAATGACTGCAACAATCCCGCAGGATGCTGATGCTTAGCTTTGACTAGCTGGCATTCCTGGCATTTCACAATAAACATTGCAATGTCGGCCTTTAACTTAGGCTAGAAAAAGTGTCTCTTGATAGCGGATAACATCTTTTGGTATCCTGGGTACCTCTAGTATGGTGCTCAATGAAATTCTGTGAGGATGCTGGACCAAAGGTCCCCTCCTTCTGGAACATACAAACGATCCTTGGACCATAGCAGTCCGGATTCGTCTACCTTGTATTCTTTTTGTTGTTGAAACAACCTATCTTCCTGGAATTTCTTGATGATTTCCAAATAGAAGGGGTCAACTCTATTGGCCACTCTAATCCTCTCATTCAAATTTGCATCAGTTTGACTCAAAGTCACCTCATATATCATGTGATTTCGTCGGCTCAAAGAATTGGCAACCTTATTTTCTTTCCCCTTAATGTGCTTTAGCTCAAAATGGTACTCGCTAAGTAAAGCCAGCCACTTGGATTGTCTTGAATTCAGATCTGGTTGATTGAATAAATATTTTAGACTCATGTTGTATGTCTTCAGAAGGAACTTCCTTCCCATGAGGTAGTGCCTCCACATCTTCAAAGCATGGATGATGGCAGCTAACTCAAGATTGTGCATAGGGTAATTCTGCTCATTCTCTTTTAACTTCTGCGATTCATAACAGATCGTGTGATCATTTTGCAAGAGGAATCCTCCAAGTACTTCCTTGCTTGCATACATGAAAATAACGAAATCCCCATCGAGATCCGCAATTTGTAACATCGATGCAGTCATCAAAAGCTGCTTAAGCTTTTGAAAAATTTCTTCACACTTAGAGGTCCATAAGAACTTGCTTTCTTCTGTAAAGCGGTCATGGGGAAAGCGATTTTCGAGAAGTTCTCAATGAAATTTTGATAATATCCTGCTAATCCAAAAAAAGACCTAATGTCAGTGACACTGGTATGGGTAGGCCAATCCTTTATGGCTTTAATATTTTTCGGGTTCATAGATATCCCTGTCTCGGATATAATGTGACCTAAATACTGTATCTGTGGTTTGTAAAAATCACATTTACTAAACTTAGCGTAAAGCTGGTGTTCTATCAATAATTGTAGTGATATGAGAAGGTGTTCTTTGTGTTCTTCTTTATTCTTCAAATAGACCAGTATGTCATCTATAAAGACCAAGATGAACTTATCTAGATACCTACTGAATATGTTGTTCATCATACACATAAAGTTTGTGGGTGCATTGGTCAACCCAAACGGCATCACTACAAACTCGTAGTTCCTGTACCTTGCAAGAAAGGTGGTTTTGTGAATATCCTCGTCGCAAATCCGTACCTAATGGTAGCCATATCCCAGGTCAATATTTGAAAATATTTTCGCTCCTCCCACTTGATCGAACAAGTCATCGATCCTAGGGAGTGGATAATGGTTCTTGATAGTCATTTTGTTCAACTGATAGTAATCGATGCACATCTGCATCACATCGTCCTTTTTCTTTACGAACAATATCGGTGCTCCCCAAGGAGACACACTGGGTCAGATATACCCTTTCTCTATCAATTCCTATAGCTACAGTTTGAGTTCCACCAACTCAGGTGCACTCATGCGGTAAGGGGATTTGGAAGCCAGAACAGATACGGGGGTCAGTTCGATGGAAAATTCTAGGTCTTGTTTTGGAGGTAATCCTAGGATTTCCTCGGGAAACACAACCTTGAATTCTTCAAGGACGGGGAAATCTTCTATGTTTTTTCTCTCTATCAAACTCTATGTCTCAGATGGTCACTGCAAACAACTTGCAGCCCTTCCTGACGCATTTCTTTGCTTGTAAGGAAGATATTTGCCTTACATAAACTTTCTTTGGAATGCCCTGAACCTTCACTTGGTTCCCTTGGCTATCAGTACACAAGATAGACATGTGTAAGAAATCAAGCATGACATGGTACTATTCCATCCAGTCCATGTAGATAAGTACAGCATACGATCCTAAATGTAGGATGTTTAAGTTTACTTTCGTAAGAAAACCATTCAGGTTTACCTCACATTCTTTAACAATTTCTGAAACTTTTCATTTCGTACTTGTGGCTAACTGAACCAACCAAGGTTTATCATGATTTACATTGCCTAGTTTGCATACATCAATAGTTTTAGGCAAAGCATAGCTCCGGCAAGCATTGGGATCAATAAGTATTGAAATATAAGTGTTCAAGATCTTACCTTCTATATCAACCATTTAAAGCTTGATGGTCTACCTATTGGCCATCCAATGCTGCATAAATTCATGGTGTTCCAGCTATGTCCTCAACAGTTGGTTCTTCTTGTAAGTTGTGCAAGACCCCACTGGTCTTGTTCTTACAATATTAGGCATAATGAGGCCTGCTACATTTCCATCACTTGATATGTAGTAGGGTAGCATTGGCTGCACTTTCCACTGTCTTGTTAACATTAGCAGTTGGTACATAAGGATTCGTACCAGATTTATTGAAGTTCCTATTCACTTGAAAGCTATTATTCTGCTTTCTGTATGGTTGTGGGTTAGACCCAGGTTTGCGGTTATCGAAAAATTTCTTAGACTTGTCTTGGTTTCGGTTCATGTTCTCCTGCCTTAGTTGTCCATGCTCATAATAAATCCTAGCTTTGTGCTTGGCGGTATCCAAAGTCTTAGGCATGTCGAATTCAACCCTGCCCCGAAAAATGGGAGGAAGACATTCTAGGAACTGCTGGATCTTTACATTTTCTTCTTTGATGTATGGTACATAATGCAATAGATCTATAAATCTGTTAATAAACATGTCCATAGTCATGGATCCCATGCGTAGGTCGTGAAACTCTTTCACTTTTCTGTTGAAGAAACTTTACGACATATATTTCTCCTGGAAAAGTTTTCAGAAGGTGTCCCAGTGTATTTCCCTCAGCTCATCCTTCTTGGTGTGTTTTAAATATCTCCGCCATCTCGTTGCCTTGCCATTCAAGTTATAGATGGAAAGATGAGCCTTCATCTCACTTGAGTAGTTATGAACTTAAAAATATTTGCTCATTCCCAGCAGCCACTCTTCAGCCTTCTCCCCAATGTTTACTTCACCTTCATTGGTCAGGGCTCTTATTTTTCTAAACCCCCCCTGAAGACTATCATTGCTTTTTTGTTTCTTTCTTCGGGGAGAAAGAGAGTCATCACTGGAAGTACTGTGATGATCTCCTTTCACTGCTTCTGGGGTACGTTCCTATTTTCCTTCTTCTCTTGGGCTACTGGACCATTTATGGTAAAGTTCTCCTTTGGAGTTGTTCGTGCACTATGTAGGTTTACCTTGTGGGCTCCCTCCCATCATATTTCTTAGTAATGCTTCATTTATAGTTTTTTATTCTTTTCTTTCATTCAGATTGTCTTCTCTAAGACTTCGCAATTCTAGTTGAAGATTGTGTATAGTCTTCAAAATATCAGAATTCATCTCCACCACTAGTTCTCCTTCTGGGGTGGGGGTGTTCATTTTTCGTTGTTGGCTATTATCCTCTTTTGTATTCATGATTGGAACTATTCCTGTAAAAATTCCTGTATCTGCAAAAAAAAATTATAACAAGAAAAATTTCTGTTAGTAATAAAATTTAATAATTTACTTTATTTTCTCTGCGGTGCATGCTTGGTGTGCCCATAGGTCTCTTAGTATTGAAACTTGACTCTGATACCATTTGTAATGTCCCCAAAAATTGAAAAATAAAAAAAATAAAATTATAAGCTAGTAAAAACTACCTAAACGGAACACTATTACACTTGCAGAATATAACGTACACTATTTGTACCATTGCTTGGTCGTAAGTTGTTCTTACATTCTATCATCGTTCTTTTAGTTATACTTATTGCTGTAATTTTAATTGGGATATCGTACTGATGTTTACTGCTTGATTCTTAGAGTTATACATTTTCGTATATGTGTCGTTACTTGATTATATGCTTTGTTCATTCTGCATAGTCTTACTTGTTATTTGTATGATTCTAACTTAACTCTGTTTGTGGAAACAAAGTGGGTGAAGTGGTAGGACTTGTTCTCCCATGATGGTCTGAGAGGTAAAGTGTTCACTTGATTGGTAGGCTTACTTAGTTCTTCGAACTAAGGCACCTTGTCACATGCCCCAATTTTCGCAAATACAATAGTATATTATTTGATTTTATTTGAGGACAATATGTTAAATTTTATGCTAAGTTGTAATTGACGACTGAGCAGAGTCAAGGATATTTAATGTAATTCTGAATATTTAATTACAAATAAATAAAGGAAGAGACAACAACTTAGGAGAGCTGTTAAAAGAGTGTTTACTGGTCAAATTGGTGGAGGAGACTGGGTGGAGAGCAAAAAGACATGTGGCAGCATCCTCAAACCACTTCCAATTGTTGCTGGTGGCAACCTCCCTACATTTGGGGTCATGATTCCCTAAGAAAGTGGAATCAGAGCAGGTGGCTCAATTAATGAAAACTGACCCAAAAGACCTAGGCAATC
>LPNX011210691.1:61179-71696 GCA_001517045.1 Pseudotsuga menziesii
GATTGGCTTTGGTTTATGGATGGATTGGAACCTTAGAAGAATAATAATTTTTATAAAATACAAGGATCATCCATGAGAATAAGATTTTTCTCATTTCCGAAATTGTCATTTGTGAATTGTGAGAGCCAGTGGATGACTAGTTTTCTTGCTTAAGCCAATTTCGAGTGTGAAAGATTCCCATCCTAGTTGGCGTTTGGAAAGGACACTCAGGTATTTGATGGAGTATTATTTTCAGGTGTAATCTACAGTAAATAATTTGGATTCTTCTATTGCAGCACTATCTCTCACTATTTCCAGTTTTCACACCATATTCATGCCAATGGAGGGATTGCGCTTTGAGTGAGATATTGATCTCTTTGGGGAATATTATAATGCCAATTATATTGTGTTATGATGTATATTATTTGTATTTCATGTTCATATTACTCTCAGTTTTAAATACACAAAAAGAATTAATGTAAAAATGTTGAACAATGAAGAAATAGTGTCATTTCCCCACTATCTTGTTGTGAACCATTGTAATGCTGATGATTTCGAATTGGGAGAGCATTTAATTGTTCATTTATGATTTTAATCAATTAAATATTCTTTTTTCTTCATTCTCATAAATTTTCAAGTCGAAATTCCCAATATTTGTATGTCAAAATGAATTTTAATGAGCAAACAATGACCATTTCCACTCCATTTTGATATATGCCATGGTAATGCTTATTATTTCGAATGGAGGAATGTATCTCTGATAAATTTATGATGGATGGAATGAAATTAATGTGTATTTCAAGTCTCATGTTCATTAATTAAGCATTGGAATCCATTTTACTCATTTTTATTGCATTGGGAAAAGATTTAGTGCATTTTCCCCAAGGGTCGAAATTGTGACTTGGGCGTTGTTTTGGAAAAAGTCATAACAGCCTGTATAAATTGAATCATGATTCATATGAGAATTTTAAAAGGTCCCTTACACATACCCAGCCTCTGTTCATAAATTCAAGTGACTTTGGTATCATTTATGAAGCCATTTCCGACAATTACCCAGGGGGGATTGGAGCCCCAATTTGCTAGTAAAGACTCCTACTTTGAATAGAACATTAAAAAAATTTTCAGAAGTAATTGGGAGGTAAAAAAAAAAAATGAACATAATATTTAAGTTGTATTATCATTCATGTACCTTTAGAGAAATTTTGCAATCATTTGGGTCAATTTGGAGGTCTAGACATCAAAACTAGTTAAGGCCAAAATTGAGGAAAAAAGTGAAAAAATGGTCATTTAAAAATATTCCAAAAAGGGACATTAAAGTGGTATCATAGCATGATCTTGGAACCTGATGTGATCTGATATTTATGAGGACAAGAATTCAGGGACAACCATTATATATTGAAACCAAAAGTGCTTTTTTTGAAGAGGAAACAATGACTAGGGATAAAAGAGGAACCTCATATGATGGTGAGGAGCTAATAAAAAGCATGGAACCTATATTTGAAGACATGACCAATAATATTATGAAAGGATTCGAATTTTTGGCTATCCAAAGTTGGAGAAAATATATTGAATTTAAGAAAACCAAGGAGAAAAATGCATCAACTTGTTTGAAGGAGCAAAAGGAGGAGACCCATGAACCACCTAGTTCTGAAATAGGTGGAGTAGAAGAAGTAGTACATGAAGATGATCAAAATTCACTGCCAAGTGACTCTGAAAAATATGAAGAGACATCACATGAGTATGAAGAAGTTTTTATTGAAAATACTGAAGATAATTTTGAGACACATGCTACCTTGGAAATGAAACAAAGAGCATCTGCTGATGGATGCTTGAACTATGAAGGAGTACCTACTGATGGGTGCTCACAACTCTATGTTGGTGACATAGAGATCAGATTTCAAAATGTTGCTGCAATCCAAAATTCCATTAAACATGAAAATGAATACCTTGTAGAAGTTAAAGAAGAAACAAGATCAACTTCCCCATCATCACTTGAGGTTCATGAAGTTGGTCCAAGCAAGAAGGAAGAATATGAGGAGGTTCATTAACAAGAGCCTCATTTTCTTGAGGGGTCCTTAAAGATGAATGAAAAGAATATCCAAGAGGCCCTTAGAATACTCCGTGAAACTCAAGCATTGGTATCAAATTCTTGTTGGAGAGCTACTTCCTTGGAGGAGCCATCATTCCTTGAAGACATGGAGAAGATTCAAAGAGCAATGTGCAACATCAAAGGTAATTTCATGTCTTTGATTTTTGATAGAAAAATGTCATTGAGCTTAGTGAATGGTTACATGAATCGTAATTGAAGAATAATGAAGTTATTCATAAGCTCACAATTCAAAATGAGCAACTTCTTGAAAAGTTGCAAGAAAAGTTGCAAGACACTTGTTTTTCCTCCTATGTTTCAGATTGTCAAATGGTAGATTGTTTGGAGGATTCTCATGACATGGTGGATCATGAGAAATATGGAAATTTGAATGTACTTGATGTGTTTGAATATAAACTTGAAGAGATCCAAACACTTGATGTGGTGGAAGAGGAACTTGAATTGTCTCTTGATGAAGGGTATGCAATTTTTAAATAAAAACATGATTTCTCTACATTGGAACCAATATATGACAAAGGTTTCACACTCTTGAAGCAGCTACATAATCCTACCCCTATGGATCCTTCACATTATGACAATTTTTCACTTATCATTTGGGTGATTTGGTTCTTTCTCCTACATCCCACACTTCTAAATTTTGCAGCAGTCATCCTAATGAAGTATAGGTGAAAGGTTTCTTTTTGATGGTACCACATGAAGAGCATGGACATTATATTTCTCCTATTGATGATGGAATTATTAGAGAACCATATTATTTACATTTTCAGAAGCATCCTTGTTTACATTATGATTATACACATCTACAAGGGTGCACCTATGAGGTTCACTTGAGTCACTTGGAGACTCATGATTTTCCTTGCTCCTTTCCTAGTCTATTTGAATTTGGAGGAACTTAATCCCACACTTTGGTTAAGAGTTATATGATTGAAGAACATTATTATTGGCAGAAACATCCTCTGATGTTACATGATAATATACACATTCAAGAGTGTATTGATGAGACTTCTTTAATCCACTTGAAGTCTTCATGTTGTTCTTGCTCCTTATTTTGTTCAGATTTTGGTGGAGGTTCTCCATTCACTTATTGGATGAAAGAACACATGGATGATTATATTGATGCACATCACATATCATTTGGAGAACATTATTATTCACATTTGCAACAACATTCCTTGTTATTTTCTGATGATGCACATCTACATGGATGCACCTATGATATGCATTTGAGTCACTTGAAGACTCATGGGTTTTATTGCTCAACACTTGGTTCATTTGACATTGGACGAACTTCATCCAACACTAAGGTGAATACAATTATGATAGGAGAACATTTTTGTTACCAGCCACATACCTTGTTATATCTTTATGATTCAGTCATTCATGGATGTATGGGTAATACTTATTTTTGTCATTTGAAGTCTCCTTGTTTATATTGCTCACTATTTGGTTCAAATTTGAGTGGATATTTTTTATTCACTTCTTGGATGAAAGAATACATGGCTGAATATTTTGATGCATATCACTTCCTTTTGGAGCAGCATTATAGAACATGGGATACTCACCTATGTCATTGGAACAGATTTGATTGGTCACTTGAAGCATGTATGTACTTGGCAAATGGTAGTCTACTCACTAGGAGGTATAAGCACTTCCATGATTTCTTGGTGAGGCACCTCCTTGATGTACATTATTATTATGTTGTTATATACTTTGATGATATATATTATGCACTCATGATATTTGGAAGAATGCATACAAGAAAATGAGATCTAGGAATTCTCTTTCCAAATGGTATGGGTTTGAGATCACTCTTAATTGTTGGAGTGCAATGCAAGCAATGGGAACCTGGGATAGTTTTTGGTCCCATTGATTTCAAATTATTTGGGAAACAAGCAGTATGGGAGATGGATTCGCCAATTAATAATGTGATGTTAATCAAAGTAGTGCAGCAACAATCATGGTGGTTCCTCTCTGAAATATTCATGGAATCTCAAAGAATCAAGGTGGACAGCTCAGTGGCAACTTCAAAGAATCATACAGAAAGTAGGTTCTTCAACAACCATGTTTGAAATTGCTTGAGGAAAAGAAATATTGGGAAGGGAGGATTTTTAATGTCCCAAATTTTTCATTGGGTCACAATTTCCAAATCACATTTTTCCATATTCATGAAAGTTGTCAAATAATTGCCAAAGAGGAAAATCACTAGTTTCCTAGGTTGGGGGTGGAAGCTTTGAGATTTGGAAAAAAGAGGATAATAAATGATGTTTAGAAATTAGAATGCGATAAATATTTAATAATGTAGCTTATTAAATAAATACAAGAGAAAATGTAAGTGGCAATGGAACATGAAGACACATGGAGACTATGGGGCCCACACTAGCTAGAATTCCTATGTTAAATGGTATCTTTCTCTTGCAAATTCGAATATATGGGAAGCCTAATGTTTTGGATGGATTATAAGTTTAATATACTTGTCCATATACTTAATAGGCTGAATTTGGGATGAATTGTAACTTACATGGGAGAGGAAGAGCCAAATGGGAGTTTCATGGACACTTGGCTAGATTCCCCTTACATTTATGACATCTATGACACCAATGATGGAGATTCTGTGACAGTTATGGAACAAGTTAGATCTGAAGGATGACATACAGACATGTCAGTACTGAATAGATCATCTTATAGGTCGAATTTGGTAGTTGGAGAGGGCCAAGAGGCTCCTACTAAAATTTGGGAGAAGAGGGAAGGTGAAGAGAGAGGCCACATGGCATAGCATGAGCAGCCACACCAATTCAACTTGGATTTGGTTTATGGATGGATTTAGAACCTTAGAAGAATAATAATTTTTATAAAATACATGGATCATCCATGAGAAGAATATTTTTCTCATTTGCTAAATTGTCATTTGTGAATTATGAGAGCTAGTGGATGACTAGTTTTCTTGCTTAAGCCAATTTCGAGGGTGAAAGATTCCCATCCTAGTTGGTTTTTAGAAAGGCCAATAAGGTCTTTCATGGAGATTTAATGGAGTCTTATTTTCAGTTTTAAGCGATAGGAAATCATGTGTATTCTTCTATTGCATCACTATCTCTCAGCTATTTCTAGTTTTCACACCATATTCATGCCAATGGAAGGATTGCGCTTTGGGTGAGCTATTGATCTCTTTGGGGAATATTATAATGCCAATTATATTGTGTTATGATGTATATTTTATATATTTCACATTCATAAGACTCTTAGGTCGAAATACCCAAAAGAATTCATGTAAAAATGTTGAACAATGAAGAAATAGTGTCCTTTCCCCACTATCTTGTTGTGAACCATTGTAATGCTGATGATTTCGAATTGGGAGAGCCTTTCATTGTCCATTTATGATTGTAATCAGTTCAATGTGATATGTTATTCATTTTCAGAAATTTTCAAGTTGAAATTCCCAAGATTTGTATGTCAAAATGAATTTTAATGAGCAAACAATGACCATTTCCACTCTATTTTGATATATGCCATGGTAATGCTTATTATTTAGAATGGAGGAATGTATATCTGATAAATGTATCATGGATGGAATGTAATTAATGTGTATTTCAAGTCTTATGTTCAGTACTTAAGCATTGGAATCCATTTTACTCATTTTTATTGCATTGGGAAAAGATTTGGTGCATTTTCCCCAAGGGTCGAAATTGTGACTTGGGAGTTGTTTTGGAAAGAGTCATAACAACCTATATAAACTGAACCATGATGCATATGATAATTTTAAAAGGTCCCTTACACATACCCATCCTCTGTTCAGGAATTCAAGTGACTTTGGGATTATTTGTGAATCCATTTTCAGCAATTACCCAGGGGGAATTGGAGCCCCAATTCGCTAATAAAGACTCCTACTTTGAAAAAAACATTAAACAAGTTTTTAGAAGTAATTGGGAGGTCAAAAAACATACACTAACATCATATTTAATTTATATTATCATTCATGTACCTTCAGAGAAAATTTGGAATCATTTGGGTCAATTTGGAGGTCTAGACATCAAAACTAGTTAAGGCCAAAATTGAGGAAAAAGTGAAAAAATTGGTCATTTAAAAATATTCCAAAAAGGGACATTACATAAAAAGCGTCGAAGTAAAATATATAGTAGGAATCAAATCAATACCGAAGAAATAAGAGATAAATATAGAGAAAGAAAGAGGAAAAAAAGAGCAATCTTTAGAGGAGAAGAAGTTGCAAATCAAGCTATGATAGGAGAATCAAATGCCATTGCTAACAATATTGGTACTTAATTTAAAAGTTATGCAATTTCATATTCATAACTATATTTTTTTTTTCCTAGTGATATAGTTCATATAATTTCATATTGCACAATATATTTAATTTCATAGTGTTCTAGTTCATAATTTATATATATAGATGTGTGTTAAATTGTTTAGAATGTAAATATAATTTTCTAATTGTAATTTTGTAAATAATTCATAAACTTATATAAATTGTATGTGCATGTTTGAATTCATATATATGTATTCATAATTGTATGTAAATTGTATAATTTCATATTCATATTTATTTATAAATTGCATATTCATATATTTAATTTCATAGTGAACTCTAGTTCATAATTTTTATATAGATACATGTACATGTTATAAATCAAGTTTAGAGTTTATTATAATTTTGTAATTAATTCATAAAGTTTTTTTTTTCAGAGGAAAAAATACCAGCCTTTGTTATTCAAAAAAGAATCAAAAGACATCTTTTACATCACCATCCCTGTGTAGTATGATAAACTGTTCAAAAACAGCAATACACATAGGAAAGTCTGAAGAACATAAAACATGACAGAGTACATCAAAACATGGACAATAGAACTAAATTCTGATCATCACAGACTTTTCTCATCATTCTTGAGTATACTCAAGTTAGAAATCAATGATATAATATCGAGAGTGATCATCAAGTGCATACTATCAAGAGCAAAACAAGCTGGCAAGGAGGTCTCCCGAAACATCACAAGAGGTAAAAAACAATCACTGCAGAAATCAAATGGCTGATAAAATGAATAGCAAGTCTAATATAGTTCAAAATGGCCATCATTGATGACCAACCCATCCAGAGATTCAGTAAAACTTCCATGGCCCATATCTAAATTTATGGCCTCCTTCGAGAGACCATCTGCCAACGTGTTATGCTCACGATAAATGTGCTTGAAGATCACATGCGGGGTAGAAAGAAGCATTTTTTTAATATCTCCACACCAGTGCATCAGTGCTAGGACATCAAGTGTAGAATATCCATTGAGCCAAGATATGATAATCGAAGAATCTCCATAGATCAATTTGATGGGTAAGCCCATCAGCAGACAAACTCTGAGAGTGGCCCAAAGAGCCAGCAGTTCCGCTATAGTATTGGTACTATGCCCGCAGCCCATAGTAAAACTGAAATAATGAGTCTCATTTAAATATATCATGAAACCAGAACCTCCAATGTTACTAGCTGAAGCACCGTCAAAAAATCCACAAGGGAAGGCCAAGCCAGGCTTAGATCCAATGACTCGAATCTTTTGAGCTTTAACAGGAGCAGGGTATGTGATGAGGAAATGATCGATTCTGGAAATGAGGGAAAGAAAGATAGGAAACTTATCCTCGAACAGACACTGATTTCAAAAAAGCCAAATGCCCCAAAAAATGAAAAGTGGCAGATATCTATAAGAGGCAGATCGGTGAGGAGAGTTAAACCAAAGAGCCAAGAAGGAAGAGACCGAACTGCAATTTGGCCAGGAAAAATTAAACTTAGCAGAAAAATGAGCAATAACAGCAGTACTAAATGGACATGTCAGAAAGCGATGGGGAACATCTTCGAAATTCATTTTACATAGACTACATCTGCCTGTAACATGGAAACCCTTATGCTGCAGATGGTTCCAGGTTAAAATACGATCACATGATAAGAGCCAAATAAAACAGATAATCTTCAAGGGAACGCGCAGAGACCAAAGGATATTTAGGACGAGATCTTGTTGTTCATATTCTTTGGCTTGTAAAATGCTATCATAACCAATTGAAGCTAATAAAGGCCCCACATATTTGTTAAAAGACCAAAGCAGAGAATCATGCTGGTTATTTAGACGGATTCTGCCATATTTCAAACCCCTGATGTAATTTTCCCGAGACAATTTCCAGTCACTTGTCAAATCTAAATCCTCAGCTGAAAACCAAAATCCTGATCCTGAGGTGGTATAATTCCAGGCATCTGACAGATAGCTAATTCCATAGTCGTCTAAATACTCTCTCAACGCTTTTGGAAGAATGAAAGTAGAGTCCGTACCCATAATCGGATCAGCCCCAATACGTATGGAGTTCCCATCCCCTGCAAGCCAGATTAGCCCTTTTCCAATCCACGAAAGGGCTTTTATAAAACCATTCCAGATTAACGATGGATTCCAGAATTTAAAATTTTTTTCCCTAAGCCATGAAGAAAAAGGCCTATTTTTCAGATATTTCACCCAGATGAGATGATGCCAAATGCCCTTACTGTTTATGGCCAGCCAAAAACATTTCATTCTGAGAGATAGACTAAAGCTGGGTAAATGTTTAATCCCCCATCCTCCAAGGGTAGTCGGACGAGCCAGAAGTTGCCAGTCAGCGAGGTGAAACTTTTTATGATTTGAAGTATTGCCCCAAAGAAATGAGAAAATGAGTTTGCGGAGTTTATCCAAGATGGAAACATGTATGGGCACAAGGGACAGCCAATACACAGGTATACCTGTAAGAACCAATCTGATAAGCACCAGGCGACCCCCTAATGACAAAAACCTGTTTTTCCAATAAGAAATCCTTTTTTCAAATTTTTTAACCAGCCAATGCCAGTCCTTTATCATGTAGCCCGAGGGTTTAAGGAAATATCCAAGATAAACAAATCCGTTATCAAGATGATCAAATTTATAAGGCAATATACTAGAAATGGATCTAAGAAGGACCACATTCAAATCATTGTGCAGGAAACAGGATTTGTTGGAATTTATACACATGCCAGAAGCATCGCAGAATATGTCTAGTATTTCTTTAAAAGCCAGCCATTCATCATAAGATCCCATGCCGAAAATAAGTACATCATCTACAAAGAGTAGATGCGTGAGAAAGAGGAGTGTTGAGATCTTGATGCCTTTAATTTTACCAGCTCTTCTGGCTTCCGCAATCAAGAGGCTGAGGCCTTCTATAACCAATATGAACAAAAGAGGAGACAACGGACAGTCCTGTCTGATACCGTGAGAGGCTGGAAAGAAGGAAGACGGGGAACCATTTACACGTATGGCAAAATGCATGTATCAATATATATGTATTTATAATTGTAATTAAATTGTATAATTTAGTAAATTTACATATTCATATAATTTCATATTGCATAATATAGACTCACATATATATAGTTTTTACGTAAACAATTACAAATATTGTTCTCAATGGGATTTGATTGCACTGGTCATCATTGATTTTAATATTCAATTTTAATTTCATATTCATGTATATGAACATTTTCATAGTGTTCAAATTACAATTTTACATTACACTATGATAATGAGGATAATTACATTACAATTACAATTACAAGATCACATTATAATTACAATTACATTAAATTACAATCATTACATTATTACATTAGATTTACAATTACATTACATTACAATAATTACATCATTACATTACATTACAATTTTACAATTACATTACAATTTTAATATTGATTTAATTTCATATTCATGTATATGAACATTTTCATAGTGTTCAAATTACAATTTTGCATGTTACATTAAATAATAATGATGATCTCTAATTACATTAAACAATTGCAATTTTAATTTTAAACGTGTACAATTTTAAATTCATATTCACATGTGTATGAACATTTTCATAGTGTTCAAATTACAATTTTACAAATTACATTACATAACATATTCAAGCAAAGAAGTAGATATAATATTACACATGAATATACGAGTATTTGTTGTACTCTAGTGCAGAAGGAGGTGAATCTAAGTAGCCTTCATCATAAGGAAGATAAGGAGATGACACAACACTTCCATATCAACATCCATATCATGAAGACCAAGGTTGACACTCTATTGGATTCTACTTCATAATACAATCTCATAGAAGCACATTAATATGCATGGATGATTTAACAATGTTCTCAAATAAACGCATATACCATGTCAATAAGATATTGCATAGTTAATCTAAACAAAATCAATTTCCTTATGTAACATATTAACTCTAGTAGAAGAAGACTGAAACACTTGTCAATATGTTGATCATTAGTCCGAAAATGTAATTTTCCTCCATATTGAGTCTAATAACAATTAATTTATCCTTCCATGTCTTGAATGTGCATCATAAATTTAGTAACATATTCTCCTTCCTTCATGTTCAATGCATAGGACTA
>LPNX011210697.1:0-12421 GCA_001517045.1 Pseudotsuga menziesii
TTCCATATACACATGTTGTGGAAGTAAAGTATACATGTTCATCATATCACAAAAATTGGCCACCAAATAAGAAAAAAGGAAGAGTAAACATCCCTCCACAAATCTATGATCTAATTAAAGAAAACAGCGCTGGCCCCAAAAATATATATTCGGCTGACCAATAGGGGTTAAGTCTGTCTTAATCTCATTTTGAAAATACCATTCTTTTCTTTTTCTTTGATAGTCCAAAGCTTGGGTCTCCAGCATTTGTCTCTGGATATGACCAACTTCTCATAATCCTTCTGTAACTCTCGGGTATTACAGAGGCCAGAGGCCAGGCTTATCATCTGCAAAATCCGTCTCGATTGCCTGCCCACATTCATGTTTTTTAACTTTTTTTTCCTCCATTAGCTTCATAATAAAATCTGTAGAAACTTTGATCCCACGGCCTCCTAGGCCCATTCCGCTGCTCTGTATCTCAAAAGGCTGGCAGAAAGCAGATGCATGTTCAATACTGCGAAGATGAGCGGCAGTGCCAGTAGCTATAGATGGTGATGATAATAAGGAAGCAAGGGATAGTAGCGTTAACTCAGGCTAGAAAAACATCTCTAGCAGAAGAACACACCTGTTACCCATCTTCAGTTCCTTGTTCTCAGACAGCGCCGCCATTCTCTGTCCAATGTAAAAGGAATCCGAGTGGCAGAGTAACAGCTGAGGGAATTCCTCCATGATTGGGGATGCCCTAATGGGTTTACGTATGATTCAAATTGTGCCGTCTGAGCAAACCAACCGGATGGTTTTCTTCTCGCTGTTCATGGCCGTACCCATGCAGCACCCACAGTTGCCCATATTTCTTCTTATCAACAAAGAAAGCAAAGCATTTGCTAGACCAAGAATAAGGATTTTAGAATTGTTTAGAAGTATGAGTGAGATGACCTAAGGTTTGCCGATAGTAGGTTTTACATTGAGCTTAAATGATGAAAGTTTTTTGATGCTCACGTGAGTGACAGGAAATAAAAAATATTGAAATTGGCCACCAAATAAGAAAAAAGGAAGAGAGGTTTAAGTGCCTCTATGTAAATAGATTGTTTTTTAAGATCATGGGAAGAGTAATCTCTTAAGGATATATTCAACAGCTCGCAAGCCAGATATACCATTAACTTGTGATTCAGCAGGAGTGGATACATCCAAGCGTTTAGTTTTAATTTTTGCTTCCCTACCAAAGAGATAGAAGTGTTTAGTTTTATTTTTGCTTCAACTTGATCTGGTCATCAAGTTGCAACATAAGAATTTAAAGAAAAATATTAATAACTACTTCTCTAAATCGTTTCTGACAAGATTTGATATTGATATTGAGGGTTCCATATAGCTATATCTGCCTCTCGGAGTTCAACAAAAGACTGCTTTAACTTGATTGAATGGAAAAAAATTGCGTAGCAGTTACTTTTAAAATTGGTGTTTGCTATGGAAGTGAAAGGATTATATACAATCCCCAGTGAATACAATGGAGAACACGTACATATTATGCAATGCATTCCTTCCTGCAAAGATTTTCTTGAAAAATATTTATTCCACTTTGCAATGGCTTTGTCTAGTTATAACATCATCATTTTTCTTTTAATTGGGATTGAACCCAGGCTAATGCACCATTACTCCAAAATTTTCTCCTCACAAATAAACTCAACAAGTAATCATAAATAATCCACAATGAGGAACAACAACCAATTAAGAATGAGAATGAAAAATTTGCTCCATTTCGGATCTTTGAAAATCCTCTAAATGATGTTTCGATGACAGAATTTCAAGATGTTGGCCTTTATAAGTCTTTCTTATATTGTTTCCTAGAAAGTGGATAGCTATTGATGTTTCGATCAAGTCAGTTATAACTATTGCTAAAAAGTGCTGAGATTTTTTGTCCAAGGGGAAAATATGGATGCAAGAAATGACAGAGTGTAACGCTAGACAGCAAGGCTGGACATATAGATGAAAATGAACTTCTATAATGGAAAGAACTTTCATTACAAGGACAATTAAAAGAAACAAAGAAAAAAATAACAATCGCTTCTGCAAAATCAGTGTCTGTGAACCAACAGAAACCAAAAACACATTGGTTTTCTGGAAGTAATTAAAATTTAATAAAAGATAAATACTAAATAATGAATCACAAAATAGAAGAAGGAGATAGCATGTTATCCTGCCACGACATTATCATTTCGCCCAATTATTTCCCCATCAAGTTCTGTGACCATCACAACTAATGTCGGAGATGTTATATCCGCCATATCACCAGAAAGGGAAGATCATGATTAAAGAGTTTGGTATTAACTTTTTCATGTTATAAAGATGCCAACGTTGTAAAGGAAAAGAGCACATTTTCCTCTGCATTGGATAGATGTCATTAAATTGCATTTAAAATGTTATATACCACTAGTTCCTTGAATCACTTAATTGCTTCACTAAATAGCAGAGACAGCTAACCAACCCGCTACCATTCGACGAAAAGAAGATGGCACGATGCTCAGCCCAGACTATATGCCAAAGATTGTTGGAATAAAATGATCAAATCTAGGGTTTGTTGCTGCGTGTAAAATGGGTGATAAAAATCATAAAAAAATATCTAGACACCAGGTCGTGATCTTGACCGAGTTGTTGTACAGATTAGTATTACTCCCTAAAAGGAATGGTTCGTGTTGCGCTTCTGTCGAGGTCATAGGTCGTTGCAGCCATGGAGTGGAGAACAACTAGGGCAATGCATGCCCCAAAAGCTACAAGGCCTTGCAACTTTATAGCAGCCATTGCTGATAGACACCAAGGTTGTCATCAGTTTTCTTGTCAAAACCCAACAGAGAAAGATTAATAAAACAAAATATTGCAATGAGAACTATAATCATTCTTGAATCACATTGAGATATAGACTATGAATTGCCTAGAGGTTACGGTCAGAGGAGAGAAAGAAGCCACGAATCCTCATCAATAAAGTTTAACCAACAACACAGAGAGGTTTCATGTAACTTCAAAAAAAATATCAAAACTTGCCTTACCCTGTATAAAGAGTCGAGCAACAAATTTTAAGCGAGCTAATTCCTTGATAAACAACACCAGAAGAGAGAACCTTAAAGTCATAGATACAAGAATCTGGGATTGTGGGTATACGAAAGCATCTAAGATTAGTCTAATTATGATGCATAGATAGGATTGGCATTTTCTCTTGCAAGTGAATGTTCAATCTGCGTTGTGCATTGTGTCCAAACTCCAGTTTGGACTTTGCAAGTGCCATATTAAAAGCAAACAAAAAACCCTTTAAAGATATAGACAACCCTTGCCACATATACAGAGCGATATTTGAAAAATCTTGTAAGCCCTAACACAACATATAGAGAAAATAAAAGTAAAGTACTCACCTTGGAAAGGTCCGGCCAAGTATTGAGCCTGAGTTGGGTCACGAGAAAGAGAAGCACGCCTGGAAAATCGCTCCACTATTATCAACAGGATCTCCACGATCGCTTGTGTATTTACGGAATCAATGTCACATTGAATTAATGGTCATCTGACAAGAATTAATGGTGATTTGCTAGGAATTAATGGTGATCTTCTTGTTAGCGACATTTGATGGCGGCCTTGTGAACAACAAATCTACACCAATTAAGGAGAAACCAAAGTAGCAATCATATGTGTCATGAATATTTGTTAGTGAAGGTGGAGAAGCTTTGGCACCTGGTCAGTGTTCTTTTTTAATAAATTCCAGGTTAGGCTTGAAAGAAGCTCTCCCTCATGCTTTTATATGGATTAAATAATTGGCAGATTAAACCGGCCAAATGTAGCACATGCACAGAAAGAAACATTGCCGGTTGTACTGTACAGATCTTGTATATCTCAAAGAAGAATTAGTTGATTGAAGATGAATAATAGTTATCTCGGGATCAATACTTGTCTTGCATTATTACCTGCCAGGAAGAAACTCCCAAGAAACCAGCTTTATAACTCTGGTCAAGAAGTTGCCTGTTGCCTGAGAAACCAGACTGTGATGCATTTATAACATTGCTGACATCAGATCGCCGACGGGTCCTGGGGCACAGGAATCCAGGACAACTTCACCTCCACCAGACCAATAGAATCTTAGAAAAATACAATTAAAAAATAAACTTAAATAAAAATTGCATTGAATATTGCAAAACCTTAATCTAAACTCTTATGATTTTTTAAATTGTTCCAAATTAATATAGCTGATCGATTCATATATATCCCCTTGTCGGGGACATAATAATTCATCCTAATAAAAAGTTTTATAAAAATCTTTTAGCTTCTTATTGGAAACTTGCTTAGGTCTTCAATAGAAGTAAGATCCCAACTTGAAGTTTCTGTTTGTGATGTCCCAAACCCAAAATTCAAGGCTAAGGACACCTTGAAACCCAAGGGGAAGGCTGAATCAAGGTAATTTAGAATGGATTAATGGTAACAAAGGATATACTATCATGCCAAAGAGCCACTAAAATAAAATATTCAACCTTTTAAAATGAAATGCATGAATACAAATATAGATAATTCCCCAATACACATGCTATGCAAGGTAAACACAGGCATCAATGCAACCAAATCCGAGCAAGCCATTAACATGATTTCAAACATGAAATATCTGATATATTACATCCATTTAAATTTACTATAATCATATTTGCAAGCCACCATATACAATGTAATAAATAGATCTACAAGCTGCCGAAATCAAACATATTAATAGTGTTAAAAAAATCAGATCTATTGATTGCCACCTACAACCCTATTGACATAAACAAAACCAAATATGAAGGATATCGTGTACATCCATATAAATTATAAATAGATCATATCTCATGGTTTCCACCTACATCCATGCAAATGACAACAAAATCGTATCCATGAGCACATATATATCAGAAATTGCAATAAATAAGCATAGAACAAAATACTCATCTCAATGTAAAATAACTAGATCCAACATTACAATCTTCCACTTATCCATAGGAATTCCATGCTCATGCATATTTCAACATGACAGTGACCCCCAATTTGAGGCCATATATCCACAACAGAGGTACTCTCAAACCAAAAGGTATGGTGTTCTCATCTTAACATCAGAACACTACCACACAAAACAATTGTATCTCTATCAAACACAAACCTTTTTGAATGAAACAGAAATGTATTCCTTACTAGAGACATTGTTTTGGACGTAATGGAATAGGTCTCACAACCTAGAAATTATTAGACATATATGAACCAGAACATGTGGTTTCACCCTTCTCAACACCATGATAACACGACAACTACACCTTCCACCATATCAACTTTCTCTTCCATCTACACTACCTAGTGAACTGTGTATTCCTTTGCTATAAAATAACTCAAGATATCACCACCCTTACCCATGATTTATGATCTAGATCGGACATAGACAAGCAATGAATGAAGGACTCATGTTTCATAAGCAAATATCAATATCCAATCCCCATTATAGGGTATTCAAACCTCATTACAAGTCCTTCAATATTCCTGCAATATGATGCATCTCCTACTCGAGAGATGTATTTCCCAAACAAGAAAGCATTCTCCTGCACTAGAGATATTATAGAGAGAGAAGTGAAATATATTCAATTCAAATCCTTCTATAGCCATTACAATTCCCAAGAGAGTGACTCGAATTCCAAGAGAGGTAACTCAAATTCATTAGGGGTTACTCAATTCATGAGAGAGAGAGGTTACATTTGGATATTACCTTTCCTATAATAGAAAAAGGTGAAACAATAGGGGTTTTATATTTAAGTTAAGGATTCTAGGTTAAAAATAGATAGTGAGGGTGCATGAGAGCATGAGGAGAATCACAAGAGGCTTGGAATAGTCAAGTAGGAGAACTAGGAAAGAGGTTCCCACCAAACATCAAAGAGGGTGTAATAGTACCTCCATAAACCAAAATAATAAAAAATAGGGTCCAACAAATAATCTTAGGGAGAGAAACAACTCCTAGTCCCAAACCCCCTCACATGTGGAATCCATGGCCCCTCATTCTTGCTAGTTTCCCATGTTGAGCTAGTTATTTATTAAATACTAATAATAATGTCCAAGTCCATAGTTTTGGCACATTTTTCCATAATAACAAAAAAAACAATAACATATGTCTAGGTATTAACAACCAGGGTATTACATCCCCATCCCCCTTAAAACAATTCATTGTAATCGATGCATACTTATTACATACATGCCACAACACAAAATTTCTAAACATATGAGGGTATGCCTACTCATAGAATCTTCCAATTCCCAAGTAGCATATGATACACTTTAATGGGTACATTCGACCTTTACTTTCCTGATCCCGCGATTATCTAGTAAATTGAATTTTCTACGCAATATGGAAACTGATTGTACCAAAAAATCCCATTTTGTTTTCACCTAAATCACATTCCAATCAATAACATGATTAACATAAGGTATATACTTTTTCAACAAAGATACATGAAATGCATTATTTTCTTTTATTCAAACAGGAAATGCAAGCTCATATGTAATGGGACCTATCCTAGATAATATCTTCAACGGTCCTATTGCATCCCTAAACCATAAGCCTTATGTTTTCTACCTAATTCACCCTCAATGTCGTTAGGATGTTATTGCTACATGCAATTATTTGTTGATGCAAAACTCTTTCCTTGAAGTTACAGGAATTAAAATGTTCTTACAATTGTAAACTGAAAAACATTTATGTTGGAACCTTCATATCCTATTCTCCATCATTATAGTTTTAAAATACAAATTGTATCCTCAAGTATCCTCAATCGGATACTTTTACAAGTTCATCATTCACGTTCAATCTATGAACTCATTTACCCATAATTTTTCTCAACGTTATCAAAACAAAAGTAATATACAAGATTTAATAATATGTAATAAGTAAGCACTTACCTTAGAATATTGAGAATGTTATTCTTCATCCAGTAAATTATTACTTCCAACACTACAACAAATCATGGAACTAGTGTCCCATTTAGCGTCTGTTTTTAGTGTATGTTTTTTACATTTAGTGGTCGAAGTGGACACTAAATGGGGCGTGCCATGTACAAAATGTAAAGCATATCAAAAAATGTCTTTTTTTTGCTTCCTAGATAACATCCTTTCTAATGTCCAAAATAGAATCAAGTTTTGCTTCCAGAATAGCATCCAACTTTTCTTCCCAAACAACATCAAGTTTTTCTTCCTATATAACAACCTATTTTGCTTCCTAGAGATTTTCCACGTTTGCTTCCTAAATTGTCTCCTCATTAACGCCATATTTGCATCCTCAATAGCACCATGTTAGAGTCGATGTTTGCATCTATGTTCGCACCATATTTGCATTGAAATTAACATCCAATATTGCATCCATATGTTCTACCACTTTAGCATCCCATTTTGTATCATGATTTACTTCCAAATATGCACCAATTTTTGCTTCCAAAATTGCACAATTTTTTGCTTCCTTTTTCACATCGTGTTTTGCTACCAAAATGGTGCTAAATATTTTGCTTCCTAATGAACACCGCATTTAACTTCTCATTTAGCACCCAATTGTGTGTCTTTGTTGTCCAATAGTTTAGCTTCTAGTTTGGCATCCAAAATAGCATTAAAATTGACTTCCAACTTAGTGCAAGGTTTTGCGTCCAATTTTGCTTCTAGATCTGTGACATAGTGGGCTTCCAATTTAGCTCCTAGTTTTGCTTCCTAATTTTCTTCCTTATTAGCACCACATTAAGCTTGTTATTTAACACCTACAAACATATCCAATTGCGTGCTAATATATTTATTATATCAAATTATTATAACTATTCATTAATTTCAATAGATCTCATATATTATTTACTTTATAGTTCTTAAATAACATAATGAAACATTCAAATTAATTATAGATACCATTATTGAAATAATTGCATAGCATTTATGAATAACTTTAACACAAACAAACAATATTTATCTAGTAGTAATATCATCATATTTATTAATTTTCCATGAAAAATATCATCAACAACTTCCAATATATATAAATTTACAATATAATAACGATAACATCACCATTATATTTCATCAAAAGAAGTGAAAATATAAAACATCATCGCATCAATAACCTATGATACAAACCATCATATTAAGGTTAAAAGAACAAGTGAACGAGATATTTAGTGAAAATACCAATATCACGAGATTTTTTTTTTATATCCATATCTAGAAAATTCAAAATGATCAACAATTATCAAAGTTTTTATGTCAACATGAATCCACCTTACAAATCAAAATGACCCAGAATGTAAGATAAACTTGGATCATCACAAAATAACAATATGTGTCTAGTAGCATGAAGAAAGCAAAAAAAATACACAATCTCAAAAGTAGCATCAATGGATACCATCGTCATCGTCATCATCCTCAACTATGACAACATCATAACCATCATCATTTTCATCTGATCCATCTACATAATTATCAACAATATCTTTTTCTAGTACATTTATGACAACATAATCTGGATCCTCATCTAAGCAATCATCTTCACCATTTTTCTGCAAATAACAAGAAATAGTCAATTTAAAGCATTAGTATTAATTCCATTACCTAATGCATATTTTTGTGTTATATTGAAAATATTAGTGTGATAATTTATGCATTCTCATAAGTTTTCTAACCTTGAATATAAACATCATCTCATCAACAGATTGTAGCCACACATATCAAGTGTATCCACAACCATGCATGCGTGAGTGTGTGCATGGTTGTGGATACACTTGATATGCATGCATTCTTGGTTTTTTTATGCCCCCAGTTTAAATTGGCATGATGTCCCTGAATGACCTTGGGAAGCAAAGTGAAACTTTCCATAACTCAAAAATTGGGGCTTCAATGGAAAAAACATCAGTTTTGTTGGATTCATGACATCTAAGTACCGTTATGGACACCCCTATTTGGTGGCTTCATGTACCGAACATTGCCTATTTTGTCAATTTTCTAAACTAGGCCCTTTGCTCAGTGATGTGTAGTGCAATTTATACACCACGGGATAAGATTTTGAAAATTTTGGGAACCGAGTGTGTGGGAGTCATAGTCATCTCACCCTTACCCAAACACACGTATAGGAGGAAACAAAACTTAATTTGGTTGCTCAGTTTGGATTTTATGCTCCTAGTAGAAATTTGACTGGTGTCCCTGAATGACTTCGGTAAGTGAGATGAAACTCACCATAACTCAAAAAATGAGGCTCCAATGGAAAAACAGTTAGTTTCATTGGATTTGTGACATCCGATTACTACTACATACATGCATGTTTGGTGGCTTCATGGACCAAACATTGTCTAATTTGGTTGTTTTCTAAAATAACGCTCCGCTCAATGCTGTGCAGTGTAATTTATGCATGATAGGATTAGATTTTGAAAATTTTGTCAAGCAAGTGAATGGGAATCAAAATTGTCTCTCCCTTTCGAAAACAAACTTGTAGGATGCAACAAAACTCATTTCCATTGCTCGATTTCATTTTTACACCCCCGATTGATATTTTCCCGGTGTCCCTCAATGACCTTGGGAATAGATATGAAACTTGTCATAACTCAAAAATCATGGCTCTGATAGACAAACCGTCAATTTTGTTGAATTCATGAAATCCAAATACGACTACAGACATCCCTATCTGGTTGCTTCATGTACCAAAATTTGTCTATTTTAATTAGTTTCTAAAGTAGGGTTTTGCTAAGTGACGTGTAGTGTAATTTTTGTACGATAGGATAAGATTTTGAAAAATGTTCCCAACAAGTGTGTGGGAATCGTATTCATATTTCCCTTGCCCAAACACACATGCATGAAGGAACAAAACTCCATTTCGTTTCTTGGTTTGGTTTTTAATCTTCAAGTTGAATTTTTCCTGGTGTTCTTGAGTGGCTTTGGTAAGCAAGATGAAACTCGTCATAACACGAAAACTAAGGATCTAATGGAAATAAATTCCGTTATGTTGGATTGGAAACTAAGGATCTAATGGAATTAAGGTTGTATATTTTTATAGTTCTATAAACTAGGGTTTTTCCCCAAACAAACTTGTAGGAGGAAACAAAACTCAATTATGTTGCTCGGTTCGGTTTTTATGGACTAGGTTGAAATTTTCTTGTGTCACTTAATGGCCTTGAGAAGCGATATGAAAATAACCATAACTCGAAAATCATGGCACCGATGTAAAACCCATTAGTTTTTTTGTATTCGTGACATACAACTACCATTAGGGACACCCCTATCTGGTGGATTCCTGGACCATAAGTTATCTATTTTGAGGGTTTTCTAAACTAGGGTTTTTTTAAGTGACATTCATTGCGATTTATATATGATAGGATGCAATTTTGAAAAAAATGGAAATTATTGCATGGGAATTGCATTCATCCCTCCCTTTCCTAAACACACATGTAGGAGGAAATGAAACTCAATTCTATTGCTTGGTTTGATTTTTATGCTTCTTGTTGAAATTTGCCTGGTAAGAAAGATGAAACTCACCATAACTGGAAAACCGAGGCTCTGATGGATAAACACTCGGTTCCATTGGATTTGTGACATATGATTACCACTATAAACACCCTTTCTATGTAGCTTCATGGACCAAACATTGTTTATTTGACATTTTTCTAAACCAAGGTTTTGCTCAGTGACGCACGATGCAATTTTTGTATGATAGGATAATATTTTGGAAAATGTGTCAAGTGAGTGCATGGTAATTTAATTCATCTTTACCTTTCCCAAACACAATTGTAGGAGGAAATGAAACTCAATTATGTTGCTCGGTTTGGTTTTTATGCCTCGATTGAAATTTATCGAGTGTCCCTTAATGGACTTGGCAAGCAACATGAAACTCATCATAATTTGAAAATCATGGATTCGATGAAAAAACCATTAGTTCCATTGGATTTGTGAAATATGTGTACCACTATGAACACCCCTATCCGATGTCTTCATTTAACGAAAGTTGTCTATTTTTAGGGTTTTCTAAACTAGGGTTTCACTAAGTGATGTGTACTGCAATTTCTTAATGATGGGATAAGATTTTGAAAAATGTTCCTAATGAGTGTGTGGGAATCACAATTGACTCTCCCTTTCCCAAACACACATGCAGGAGGCAACAAAACTCAATTATGTTGCTCGGTTTGGTTCTTATGCTTTTGGTTGAAATGTGTTTAATGTCCCTGAATGGACTTGGTAAGAGAAATGAAACTCACCATAACTTGGAAATTGAGGATATGATGGACAAAAAATCTGTTATCTTGGATTAGTGACATCCAATTACTACTAGAGACACTCATGTTGGGTGGCTTCATGGAACAAACGTTGTCTATTTTAACATTTTTCTAAACTAGGGTTTTGCGCAGTGATGTGCAGTGCAATTTATCTATGATAGGATAATATTTTGAAAAATGTGTCGAGTGAGTGCATGGAAATTGTATTCATGTCTCTCTTTCCCAAACACACTTTTAGGAAGAAATGAAACTCAATTTTGTTTCTCACGTTTGTTTTTATGCCCCTGGTTGAAATTTTTTTGGTGTCCCTAAATGACCTAGGGAAGCGAGATGAAACTTGCCATAACTTGAAAATTGTGGCTCTGATGGATAAACCATCAAATTTTTTGGATTTGTGACATTTGTGTGCCACTAGGGACACCCTTGTTTGGTGGATTCATGGACTAGAAGTTGTATTTTTTAATCGTTTTCTAAACTAGGGCTTTTCAAAGTGACACGTAGTGCAATTTCTATAAGATAGGCTAATATTTTGAAAAATGTGCCCACCGAGTGCATGGGAATTGTAGTCATCTCGCCCTTGCCCAAACACACCTACAAGAGGAAATGAGACTCAATTATATTGCTTGGTTTGGTTTTTATGCTACTAATTGAAATTTGTTTGGTGTCCCTAAATGACTTTTCGAAAGCAAGATGAAACTCACCATAACTAGAAAACCGAGGCTTCGATAGACAAACAATCAGTTCTATGAGATTCATGAAATCCGATTACCACTAGAAACACCCTTTTTTGGTGGATTCATGGACCAAACATTTTCTATTTTGACATATTTCTAAACTAGGGTATTGCCCAATTACATGCAGTGCAATCTCTGCATGATAGGCTAAGATTTTAAAAAATGTGTTGAGTGAGTGAATGGGCATCTTAATCATATCGCCCTTACCTAATCACACTTGCAGTAGAGGGATTTCAATTCCATTGCTTGGTTTGTTTTTAATTCCATGTTGTAATCTATGGGATTACATGAATATAAACAACATAAGTTTAAAAGATAAAGCATTCACATTATTTGTACAAGAAGAAACCCGTTTAGATGAGGAAACAACAAAAACACTTGTATTAGATTAGATCCATAATATGTACAAGGTAATAATAAACTATGATAATCACAACACACCAA
>LPNX011210697.1:13363-60594 GCA_001517045.1 Pseudotsuga menziesii
TACAAAGGCGCTATGACATGGTTTCACTAAGTGAAGACCCAGTGACTTCTGGTGGCTTCTTCTTATTCCTTTTGTCCTTCTTCTTTTTTGAGGGACCATCCAAAGCAACTATTATCAATGAAGGAAGAGGAATATCACCACTTATCATATGTAGTTGACATCAACGACAACTACATTCAACATTCTCCCCCTTTGGAATTGATGGAAACATGTAAACATTCTCCCCCTTTCACAACAATGACAAAGGATAACATGTTATGCCCTTGATGTAACCATTTTGATAGATAATTTCGTATATTTCTTCTTTTTGACAACTGCCCTTGCCAAGATATCCCCTCTTTTAGGAAATTTAGCACTTTGCTTCTCTTCCTCTTGTTAACTGGACTTGATAATAATAATTGTGTTATGATCTAGTCACATGTCCTCCTTTAATTTCTTGTAGAAATTATTTGAAGGATAACATGGATGATTAGTTCCTAGACTCCCCCTTTCAATGTTCCTCCCCGTTTTCAACATTTTCTACATGTTGTGACAGCGTTTACACTCATCATTAGTTTTCTTCCATAAGCTGCTCTTTAAAAATGTATAATGTAACTTGTTATTCTTAAGGAGTCTTCAATGCCATGAAATAAATTTATTATCCATATGTCCTTGTTCCTTTAGACATTGACCAGGGTTTAACTAGGTTTATTGATACTATATTCTTCTTTCATAGCTTGAACCATAATTCCTTGGTCTGAGGTAACAACGGGCTTTGCTACAGGTTCATAAACATGCTTCTGAGAGACAAATTTAGAAAGAACTTCATCAAACTAATATGTGTTAGAATAACAATTGTTCCTTCGTAATATTTCCTGCTACTTTTACTCATATTTTCACTTTTTCAATAAACTACTATTTTATCTTTCATATCAACCTTGAGTTTTCTTCCACTGTCAATACTTTTTGTACTTAAGACTTCTTTTAAAAGATTAAATCAATAATGATTTAAACTCACATAAATGATTGTTCATAATTTCCCTATCAGACAGTCCTTATGATTGTCTAAATGGCACCCTTCAGTTATGATCTTGTATTAATATTTACATGTGCTCATCAACCATGAAAACAGGATTATCAAATACTCCAAGTGTGAAATGTGGAAGATCATCCCAAACAAATGTGATCAAATGAATACTTTTAGAATGGAAAAAGTTTTTACTTTATGTGTCATGACTTCATACTCTAAGTAATAAGGATAATTTTCATCTTCTATTGGGTTACAGACTTCATGATATTCATAGATCGTGCATTTCAATATTTTCATGTTACTTCCCAGGTTTTACACTTTTCTCTATGTCAACCATACACAAGTCTTATTATTTAAACATGATCATCTCTTGTATTCTCTAATTCTTATTTTGATTTTGTTACACTTCAACCATTAAGTGTGCTTGTCACATAGATAATTTCCTAGACAAAATGCTTTTCTTCAATTTGTCACTTCTTGTCTTTGAGGAAGATAGCTTTTACCAAGTATTTATTATGACTCTTCTTCTTCTTGTTTTGATGGCAACCTCAAAACATTCTTTTCTTATTACCAACCGATATTTTTCAAGTACCAATATGATGTAAACTCCACCCAAGTATATGATCCCTTCTAATGCTAATTTTAGGGTTCTCTTCTAGGCCATGAGAGAGTTTAGAAAAGGCATCCACCATTATCATCTCTTATCTCTATCACTGTATTATTCTTCATCTTTCTTTCCCTCATAATGGATGTCATTTTTATCTATAGCATTATTATGTTCATCACCATCTTTGGAAACTTCACTGATATTTGAAATTTGTGTTTCCTCTGAGTCTTTGTAATATGAATTTCTTCTCCACATATTTCTATGAGGTACCCTACATACTAGTATTCTATCATTTTATGTGTTTGTGTCTTGTTTCCTTCTTAAACTTTGATCTTTTCCCTTGGTTCTGCAATTAAGGGCCTTGTGACCAAACTTATGACAATATTGACAATATTGAAAAAAATGTCTTTTATATTTAGAGAATCTTTGATCTTTCTGCTTGTAATGACTAATTTTGTTTTCATGTTTTCTCAACTTTTTTATCTAGGAATAATTCTAATGACTAGATTTAGTATTCTGGTAATTCTTCTGTTGCTTGGGTGTATTCTTCTTATAGACATGAAACTCTTCATATGCTGTGCAATTCAGGGCTTTATGTCCAAAGTTATTACAAGAGTAGCAATGACAAAAAAAAATTGTTGATAACTACTTGTCATTGGTCTTCTAGGAATCATATCTATGTAAGAGAGGAGAAGGTTTCTTACTTTATTCCTTCTTGAATGCAACATCATAGCTTCTTTCATATTGGTTTGTAAAAGAGGGATATCCTACATTTTTTCCTTTGTCATATCCTAATCCAGATTTACAGCTTGATGGTCTTTGGCTACTTAAGATATCATCTAAAATCCTTGATCTGTTCTCAATATTTGATTGAACAGATTTAGCATCAAGATTCTTCCTAAGTAGGAAGACTTTTGCTTCAAGTATTTCGGAGTCTTGTATTTTATCCTTGAATTTTTCATTAATAGACTGCTAATCTTTTAGCCTCTCTACTTCTCTCTTGAATTTTACAACTTCTTGTTCTAAACTCTCAACCTCTTTTGGGTATTTTGACAATTGCTCTTTCAAATATTTTTCTTCATTCCGCTCTTTTTCAATTCTTCAAGGGAACTTATGAGTTCAGCCTTTAGGTCCACCACTCCTTCCACATCTGAATCATCTTCTTGAGTTACTCTCCCCGTGAATAGGATTGTTTCATCTTCACTGATCTCTTCATCTTCATTGTCTTGCTTGGAATATAAGTTTTTCTTATTTTTCTTAAATTTCTTCTTATATATAGTCTTACTCTTTTGATATTTCTTATGAAAACAAGGCTCTTCATCATCATCACTATCTTCATGTTTTGAGTAAGGACATTTTGAGACAAAGTGACCAATCCTTCCATAGTTAAAATACTTCAAGGGTAGATTTCCTTTGTACTTGCCAGTACCTCTCTCAAGTTTCTTGATCAAAAGATCTTCTTCATCATCTAGGTTATGTTATTGGTTCTTGGATAAGGCTTCAAATTATGATTCTTTCTTTGATGGTCCATCTTGTCATTTGCTCATCTCATATGCAATGAAGATCCCATGTAGTTCATCTACTGTCACGAGGTCAAGATCATCTCATTCTTCTAGAGTAGATACTTTTGAGTCATACTTCATGGGAAGGGTTCTTATGACTTTTTCAATGACTTCTATATCCTTTATTTCTCCTCCAAGGACTCTAATATCATTGACAATTTCATCTACTCTTAAAATATATTCTGCAATATTTTCTTCTTCTTTCATTTTTATACTTTCAAACTTCCCTTTATATGTTTGAAGTTGTACTGTTTAACTTTAGAATCTCCTTCAAAACACTTTTTAATTTCTCCCAAGCATGTTTGGTTGTCTTAAATTGCATAACCTTAAAAAACACTAAATTTATCAATCCATTTAATAGTTCATTCAAAGCTTTTTCAATTGATTCATATTGATCTAGTTCATCTATGTCTATAGGTAGGTTGTTTGGTATTTTGAAATCTTTTTCAACAAACCTCCAGACTTTGTATCCAAGAGACATTAGATGGAACTTCCTTATTACACTCCAGTATGCATAATTATCTCCTTAAATTGCATAACCTTATAAAATACTAAATTTATCAATCCATTTAATATTTCATTCAAAGCTTTTTCAATTGATTCATATTGATCTAGTTCATCTCTGTCTATAGGTAGGTTGTCTGGTATTTTGAACTCTTTTTCAACAAACCTCCAGACTTTGTATCCAAGAGACATTAGATGGAACTTCCTTCTTACACTCCAGTATGCATAATTATCTCCTATAAATAATGGAGGCATGTTGGTGGATAACCCTTCTTGTTGATATGTAGTGGTTTTTAATAGGATATTCCTTCCGGTTATTAAACTGTAATGAAGGATCATGATCTAATACCAATTGTTGGAATATTGGACAATACTAAGAGGTGGGGTGTATCAGTATTTTTACCCTTTTAACAATTTTAACCACTTTTAAAATAATAAATAACAAATAGAATCAACAAGATATAGAGAACACAAATTTATCATGGAATCCCAATTGGGAAAGCCACAAACACTTTCTATAACTGCATAATTGTATTTAGAAATGGTTTCTTCCTGTATTTAGGAAACTTTACTTTGGTGATACGAAATGTTATCTTATGTGCACATTTACTTTGTGGATCATTTCATGGTCATCGATCTATCTTCTCTCCTTTGATCGGACTTTTCAACTTTTTATAATTTACTATTTCCTTTGAAATGAGATTGTGGTCAGATAACCACTTCAACAAGACATAGCTTGACAAGATGGGGCACGCATTTTCCTTTACCTTGTTATATTTTTATCATTTATTTAATATGATCCAGGATATTATTTGAGAGAATAACATGCACAGCAATAATCACAAGAGATAAGAGACACAAATAATTTTCCTCGGGGAAACCATAAAGGAGAAAACCCCACAACTTCCTCAGAGATAGAATGAGCACCAACAACAAAATTAAAACCCAAAGATACAAATATGATCTCCAACATTTGTTCTCTCTCTCACTTGTGCGAGATCCTCCTCTCTCACTCATGCATTACAGTTGAGTGAGTGTGTGTTTCAAATAGAGAGTCTCACTCTCTATTTATACTTTTTTCCACTTGACAATTACTCTACAGGGCCGACCTCACTAGGAGAGTCTAATAACCCTAATATGAATCAACTATGGGGACTATTTCCTCGACTTACAATGGAGGGTTAACCTCAATGACTTTACATGACTTTATTATATTAATGACTCTCCCGATCAGAGGAACAAACATATATGTCGGGGTACAATGAAATACAATAAGAAATATACAAGTTAATACATTCCAAAGTTACAAATACATCAACACTCCCTACTAACTAGGAAGGTATTCTCTTGACACAGTCCATCAGCACAAGTATTCATCACTGTTGCTACTATCTCTAGCAAATGGTGCTATCTCTCAAATATACTCATCATAGGAAGTTCTACAAAGACAACCCTTTTTCATGTTGGGTGTAGGGCTAGCCTCCATGTAGGTCTTCATCTATAGTGCCATCCCTTTTTCATGATGTATGTAGGTCTCAACACTTATATCCTACCATGGGAGGCCCAACTTGCCACCATGTTGAAAAGGCTCAGCACTTACATCCGACCATGGGAGGCCTATCCCACCACCATGTCAGAAAGGATCAGTGCTTACATCTAACCATGGGAGGCCCAACCTGCAACCATGTCAGAAAGGTTCATCACTTACATCTGACCATGGGAGGCCCAGCCTTCCACCATGTCAAAAAGGCTCAGCACTTACATCTGACCATGGGAGGCCCAACCTTCCACCATGTCAGAAAGGCTATGCACTTACATCCGACCAAGGGAGGCCCAGCCTGCCACGATGTTTGAAAGTCACTACATCTTCTGGACACATCACTTTCCTTTGGAGGGAACCTCGATCTAACGAACACCAAGGTTCTCTCTTAAGTACTCAAACTTCACTCTAGCTAATGGCTTAGTCAACACATCTGCCAGTTGCTCGTCTGTTGCAACATACTGGAGCTTCACTACTCCTCTATGCACCATATCCCTGATATAGTGATACTTGATCTTGATATGCTTCGACTTGTCATGGAACACTGGGTTCTCTAAAAAATTCACATAGCTCTGGTTATTTCCATATATACAAGTAGCATCCAACTGGAGATCAAACAGTTCATATAGTAGATTCCTCAGCCACACTTCCTCACAACTAACCGAACAAGCTGGGACATACTCTGCTTTTGTTGTACTCAGTGCCACACAAGATTGCTTCCTGCTAAACCAAGAGATAATACATGATCCCATACTGAAACAACACCCCGAAGTGCTCTTCCTATCGATGGCATTCCCTGCCCTAATTTGAATCCACATAAGCCTCCAAGTTAATCTTCTGATTCACCTCATACTTGAGCCCATGATCAATTGTACCCTTTAGGTACCTCAGAATATGCTTTGCAGCAATCAGGTGAACATGTCTCTGATTCGTCAGGAACTGGCTCAATGTGTTTACAGCAAAGAAAATATATGGTATTGTATTCATCAGGCACATCAAGGACCCAATCATCTGATGATACATTGTGGCATTAACCGAATCTGATGAAGCATCACTCAACATCTTCAGGTTCGATGCCATAGGTGTGGCCATGGCCTTGTAGTCCATCCACAGTCCATCATCCTGAACCTCTTCAGGATCTCCACTGCATACTTCCCTTTTCCAAGGGGGATTACATCTGTATTCTGCCACACCTCCATGCCTAGAAAGTAGTGCATCATTCCCAAGTCCTTCATCTCAAACTTGGCAGCAAGCTTCCTCTTTGTGTCAGCAATCAACCCATCCTTGCCTTTCACAAACAGGTCATGGACATATAGTAGGAGTATCAATGGGTTCCCTTCCTCAACCTTGTAGTAAAGGTTGGACTCCACTTTACTCTTAGTAAATCCCAAGCTAGTTAGGAAGCTATCAATCCTGTCGTACCACGTCCTTGGTGCTTGTTTCAAACTATACAGAGCCTTCTTCAATTTTCACACATGGTTCTCCCTATCATGTGTCTCAAATCTAAGTTGTTGCTCCACATACACTTCCTCTTCCACTACTCCATTCAATAATGTGGTATTAACATCCATCTAGTGTATCTTCCATTTTAGTACTGCAACCAGAGAAAGTATTGATCTGATGGAAGTGTATCTCGCTACAGGTACGAAATTTTATTCATAATATATCCCTTCCTTCTGGGAGAAGCCACGTTCCACAAATATCGATTTATATTTCTCCAAGCTGCCATTTGCAGCATTCTTGATCTTATAGATCCACTTGGAAGTCACAACAGACATCTCTTCTAGTCTCGGGACCACATCCCAGACATCATTCTTTATGATCAACTAGTACTACTCGATCATAGCATCCTTCCATTATTTCTTTTATGTTGCTTCTTCAATTTTGAAGGTTATTTATCAATGATATCACACAGTAGGGATACATAACTAGAGTAGGACCTAGTTCTCGTCCTTTCTCTGTGGATTTCTTCTGGAGCACCATATTTCTCTACACCTTGGATAGCCTCTCGTACCCATGTTGGTTTCATCTTGTAAGTATTATTATCTTGGGGTGGATCTATAGGTTATTGAGGTTCTTCCATTTCTCTATCTTCTTCTGGAGTTGCTTCATTCATAGTTGTATCTCGAATCCTAGGTACTTCTGTTTCTTCAAGTTCTGCAATAGGTATTTTTCTGGATTTGTTGTAATTTGAGTCTTCGTCAAATTTCACATCCCTACTGATGTCGATCTTCTTGAATCCTTGGAAATATATTTTGTAAGCCTTCAAGATTTCACTATTTCCCACAAATATACCCTTATTTCCTGAAGGATCTAAATTTTTCCTCTTTTCTTTCAGAATGTGTATGTACACCGGACAACCAAATATTTTGAGATGAATGACTTCTGGTTTCTTTCCAGAGAATACTTCTTTTGGTATCTTGTTCTCAAGTACTCTATGCGAAGTATGATTCTGTACATACACAGATGTCCTAGCAGCTTCTTCCCATAGATGCATAGGAAGGTCTTGATCATGAAGCATTTCCCTTACTGCTTCCATAATTGTTCTATTCTTTCTTTCTGCAACTCCATTCTATTGTGGATTATATGGAGTGGTTAACTCCCTCTTAATCCCTGAATCTCTACATAATTCCTTGAATTCATCTGATGTGAATTCTCCACCATTGTCTGAACTAAATGTCTTTATTTTCTTCTATGTGTGGTTCTTGATCAAGGCTTTGAATTCCTTGAACTTATTGAATACTTCATCCTTATTTTTCAAGAAATATATCCATGTCTTCCTAGAAAAATCATCAATGAAAGAAACATAATATACATACCCACTTAATGAGTTGCATGACATCGATCCGCATACATCAAAGTGAATGATTTCCAAGTTTTATTTTTCCTTGCTCTCGCTAGTTGGAAATGTCTTCTTTGTCTTATTTCCCTTTGCACATCCTTTGCAAATGCCTTCATGCTTTGCCTAGATTTCTTGAAGACATTCAATAGCTTTGCTTGCAAGTGGTAGTGCCCTATAGTGCACATGTGCAAGCCTTCTATGCCAAATTTCACTTGGCTCTACTGAGTCATGGACCAAAGCTTTTTCTGGTTGGCCCTTTAATTTGTATAAGCCTCCCTATTTTCTCTCCAATCACTACTGCATCATCTATAGTTTTTCACTTTGGCCACATAAGGACTTGGCCATATACAAATGCAAACTTCATTCCTTTTGCATCCAATGTAGATATGGAAAGAATATTCTTCTTTAGTCCTGGTACAAACAAGACGTCCTTCATCTTCATAGACTTTCCAGAGTCTAGCTTATAGGAGAATTGGTCCACTACCTTTTATGGGATACTGGTAGTCATCCCCAAGTTTCATCAAGCTTGGTGTGATGAGACATATTTAATGAGAACCTCAAATGGAAATACAAAATATTTAGATCTTACCAATTTGAGAATCCAAAACTAGATCTCGAGCTAATCTTTTGCAGTGTTGATTTTCTGGTCCAAGGTCAAATTAGGGTTTGACTTTCTTGGAGTTCTACCCAACCAAAAACTTCTATCTTGGTCTCTAAATTTCAATTTTGAGGAGGAGATAAATCCTATACTGGGCTCACTCAAAAATTCTACTTCTGTGAAAATCCCTAATCTCTCGTAGGAGTGACAAGTTAAAAACTGAAAATGCCCGAAATCGGATTCTGCTTTGACAAAAATATGGTGCCCTTCAATGGAGAGTTATCCTAGCCTCCTTTTGTCGATGATCTATGGAGAGAGACCCAAAAAGTAAGAAGCCCTAGCTTCTGCAGCTGCATAGTGTCTTCTTCTCAAGTTATCTCGGATACCATGTTAGATTTTTATCATTTAATCAATATGATCTAGGATATTATCTGAGAGAATAACATGCACAGCAATAATCACAAGAGATAAAAGACACAAATATTTTTCCTCAGGGAAACCATAAAGGAGAAAACCCCACAACTTCCTCAGAGATAGAATGAGCACCAATAGCAAAAGTAAAACCCAAAGATACAAAGATGATATCCGACAAATGTTCTCTCTCTCACTAGTGCAAGCTCCTCCTCTCTCACTTAGGTGCTACTGTTGAGTGAGTGTGTGTCTCAAATAGAGAGTCTCACTCTTTATTTATACTTTTTTTCCACTTGAAAATTACTCTACAAGGTCGACCTCACTAGGAGAGTCTAATAACCCTAATATGACTCAACTATGGGGACTAATGCCCCAAATTACAATGGAGGGTTAACCTCAATGCCTTTACATTACTTTATTATATTAATGACTCTCCTGATCAGATGAACAAATATCTGTTGGGGTACAATGAAATACAATAATAAATATACAAGTGAATACATTCTGCAGTTACAAATACATCAACAAACCTATGAATTACGGTGGGAATTTCTTTAGGGCAGTTTTGACTAATATTTCCATACTTAGTCAATTTCCAAAGTTTCACAAAATTTCCATACTTTTCCAGAATGATGTCATATTCCAACACTAACTTCATGATAGCATCAAAACACCATCATGTGTCTTTATAGCCTCATCACATATGCCACATCATCATGCATGCCATGTCATCACTTACTTTGTTATACCTTTGTCTTACACCGAGTTTTCCCTGCCATCATGTACTTGGTGATTCCTTTGTCATTACTAAACTCCTTTGACATCAATGACAACTATATTCAACATTCTCCCCCTTTGGCATTGATGGAAACATCTAAACATTCTCCCCCTTTGAGAAAAATGACAAAGGACAACCTTTTATGCCATTGTTGTAACCATCTTGATAGATAATTTCCTATCTTTATTTGTTTTTGATAATTGCCCTTGCCAATATATTTCCTCTTTTAAGAAATTTAGCACTTTGCTTCTCTTCCTCTCGTTAACTAGACTTGGTACTAATCATTATGTTATGATCTGGTTAACATCCTCATTTAATTTCTTGTAATGAGTCTTTGAAGGAGAACATGGATGATTGGTTCATAGACTCCCCGTAATCTCGATTTATGTGGGAACGAAATGAAATAACAAATATAGCATCATAAACACGGACATTTTGCAAAGACAACAAAGATACAGTAAACATGTATTCTATTAAATGTCAAAAATAGAACATACTGTAATACAATAACTAGAATGGCGGTAGCTATCTCTGAGAAGAGATGTGGCTTCTACACTCATACGTGCAAAGCTGAATACAAAATGAGGCTGGAGGGGCCTATTTATAATAAGGATGAGGGCAATAACCCCAAAATTCCAAAACATAACCCTAGAAGATGAACCGTCATAAAGTTTGCGGCCCCAAGTTGATAAGTTGAACAGTCAACTTCCTGGGGTCATAACTTTTGGATTCGATCTTCGATTAAGCCACTCGAATTGCCAAAAAACATCGTTTAGGGCCTCAAAATATCCCCAGAAGTTTGGGACCCAAAAAATTGTAGAAAAATAACTAGGGAACTGCCACAATGGACAATTGTTTTGAGCCAATGGAATAGGTGGGTGGCCACCGATCTCCATCTGGATCAATCCTCCCTCCTTAGGAAGAAATGGTCTCCATTGAGTCAAATCCCATATCATTTCTTGAACTATGTGTTGAGCTGATATCCTAGTGCAACATTTTCTTAATTGAAGAGGATGATTTTCTTTGGCATCCCGAGAGGGCTGTAATTGTTGTGTGGATGATTTTTTTTGGAGGAGCACCTTGAATGTGTGGCCTTGCATCGTAGAGGTACTCGAATGGATGAGGAAATAATGACGTAGTTTTCTTCTTGTGTCTAATGAGCATAGATACCCTATGCCGAGGGTGTGGAGCTAATCTGATCTTCTCCTTCAGACACAATTGTGAAGAGGAATAATTTTCAGATGTGGGAGCTTATCTTCCTAACTTGCGAGACTGTGTTAGGTGCAACTGTCTCTGGTATCCGATATAATTTTCCTCCAAAAGTAACAATGACACTGTGAGGTCTTGACTCATATACTGCATGACACTTCCACATATATGGATGTCCTAAAAGAACATCACATACTTCAATCACAGCCACATCACACAATACCTTGTCTTTGAAAGGGTTGATGCCATATGGTAGGAGGCATTGTTGAGTAATGTGGATACTTGGTCCTCGGCTTAGCCAACAAATGTTGTAGGGTTGTGGGTGTGGTGTTGTCGAAAGTTCCAATCTCTTGACGAATTCTGTTGAGATCTAGTTCTTTTGGCTTCCATTTTCAACAACGAAATGTAGTGGGATTCCCTTCACCCACATATGCGAGTGGAATGTTGATGTGTTTGTAACTTCGAAATGTATTCACTTGTATATTTTATATTGTATTTCATTGTACCCCGATGGAAATGTTTGTTCCTCCAATCGGGAGATTCATTAATATAATAAAGTCATGTAAATTCATTGAGGTTAAACCTCTGTTTTAATTCGGGGCAATAGTCCCCACAGTTGAGGGGTATTAGGGTTACTAGACTCTCCTAGTGAGGTCGGCCCTGCAGAGCAATTGTCAAGTGGAAAACAAGTATAAATAGAGAGTGAGACTCTCTATTTGAAACACACACTCACTCAACTAGAGCGCATGAGTGAGAGAAGAGCAGCTCACACAAGTGAGAGAGAGAACATCTATCGAAGATCAGGTTTGTGTCTTTGGGTTTTACTTTTGCTATTGGTGCTCATTCTATCTCTGAGGAAGTTGCAGGGTTTTCTCCTTTATTATTTCCTCGAGGAAAATTCTTTGTGTCTCTTTTCTCTTGTTATTATTTATGTGCTTGTTATTCTCTCAGATAAGATCCTAGATCATATTGATTAAATGATAAAATTCTAACATGGTATCAAAGCTAACTTGAGAAGAAGACACTGTGCATATGCAGAATCTAGGGCTTCTTACGTTTTCAGTCTCTCTCCACAGATCATCAACAAAAGGAAGCTAAGATAACTCTCCAATGAAGGGCGCATATTTATGTTGAAGAGAATTTAATTCCGAACATTTTCAGTTTTTAACCTGTCACTACAGCAGGAAATTAGGGATTTTCATAGAAGTAGAATTTTTTAGTGAGACTAGGATAGGATTAATCTCCTCCTCAAAATCAAAATTCAGAGAGTAAGATCGAATTTTTTGGTTGGATAGAAATGCGGGAAAGTCAAATCCTAATTTGACCCTAGACCAGAAAATCAACACTACAAAAGATCAGCTCCAAATCTAGTTTTGGAATCTCAAATTGGTAAGATATAAATCTTTTGTATTTCCATTTGAGGTTCTCATTAAAGATATCTCATCACACCAAATTTGATGAAAATCTTGAAGGAGATGAAAACTTCCTAGCATGGAATTATAGGATCTCGCTGGTTCTTAAAGAAAATGAATTGGACACCAACATAAGTGGAGAGGTTCCAATTCCAAAGGGAGATGAGGCTAAAGCCTAACACAAGAAGAACTTGGTTAAGGCCAACAGGATTTTTTTTATTCTATCAAGGATCACCTTATACCACAAGTGTCTTCCCTAAATACACATAAAGATACGTTTGATTCCTTGACCAAGCTGTTTGAAGGGAAGAATATAAATCAGAAGATGACTTTGAGAAATCATTTGAAGAATGTAATGATCTAGAATGCAGAGACCATATGGTCATACTTTACAAGGGTTTCTCAAATCAAAGAACAACTTGAAGCAGTGGAGGAAGAAGTAGAGAATGGAGAAATTGTGGTGACCACCTCAAATGGTCTCCCCAGGTCACGGGACTCCTTCATTCAATGGATTTGTGCTAGAAGAAAGCTATTCACTTTCAGTAGGCCATGGGAGAAATGCTCACAAGAAGAAGCTCGAATAGTAGCTCAAGAAGAAAAGATGGGAAATGAAGATCAAGCTCTCACAGCACACACCAAGACTACCATCATCCCAAAGGTAATCATTCTCACTAGAAAGATAACCCTAGAAGTTCTAGCAGAGATCTATCTAAACTCAAATGTTATACATGTCATGAGAAATGACACTTTTCCAAAGATTGTCCCAGAAATAAAGGTGGCTCTCACAAGAAGTAGGACAACAAAAGAATACATCATGCTCACACTGCAGAGGATGATGAACCTCCCAGAAAGAGAGTCAAAGAAGACAGTGAATATTCTTCAAGCGATGAAAAGTATGTTTTGATTTCTGCCCTCACGGGAACTGTTTCACATGGAAGCAATGATTGGCTCATAGAGAGTGGGGCTTCCAAGCATATGATGGGATTCAAAGAATCCTTTGTGAAACTATCCGAACATGATTCACCCCACAAAGTGAAACTTGGGGATGACTACTAGTATCCCATAAAAGGTAGTGGTGAATCCTCCTATAATCTAGACTCCAAAAAGTCTATGAAGATGAAGGATGTCTTGTTTGTACTAGGACTGAAGAAGAATCTCCTCTCCATATCTGAATTTCATGCAAAGGCATGAGGGTTGCATTTGTAGATGGCCAATTCCTTATGTGGCCAAAGGGAAAGACTACAGATAATGCAGTAGTGATTGGAGAGCAAGAGGGAGGCTTATACAAATTCAAGGGCCAACCAGAACAGGATTTGGTCCATGACTCAATAGAGCCAAGTGAAATTTAGCATATAAGGCTTGCACATATGCACTATAGGGAACTACCACTTGTAATAAATTTGTTGAAGGTCTTCCAGAAATGTAGGCAAAACATGAAGGTGTTTGCAAAGAATGTGCTAAAGGAAAGAACACAAAGAAGACATTTCCAAGTACTAGAGAGAGAAAGGAAAAAGGAATCTTGGAAATCATCCACTCCGATGTATGCGATCCGATGTCATCTAGTTCATTGAGTGGGTATCTATATTATGTTTCTTTCATTGATGATTTTTCTAGGAAGACATGGATATATTTCTTGAAAAGCAAGGATTAAGTATTCATTAATTTTAAGGAATTCAAAGCCTTAATCAAGAACCACACAGAGAAGAAAATCAATACCTTTCGATGAGATAATGGTGGAGAATTCACATCAGATGAATTCAAGGAATTATGCAGAGAGTCGGGGATTAAGAGGGAGTTGAACACCCCATATGATCCACAATAGAATGGAGTTGCAGAAAGGAAGAATAAAACGATTATGAAAGAAGAAAGGGCAATGATTCATGATCAAGATCTCCCTATGCATCTATGGGTAGAATCTGCTAGGACAATTGTGTATGTACAGAATCATACTCCGCATAGAGTACTTGAGAACAAGACACCAGAAGAAGTCTTCTCTGGAAAGAAACCATAATTCAGTCATCTCATAATATTTGGTTATCTAGTGTACATACACATTCCGAAAGAAAAGAGGATGAAGTTATATCCTTCAGGAAAGAAGGGTATATTTGTGGGAAATAGTGAAAGCTCGAAGGCTTACCGAATATATTTCCCAGGATTCAAGAAGATCGACATAAATAGGGACATGACGTTTGATGAAGACTCGACTTACAACAAATCCAGAAATAGACCTATTGTAGAACTTGAAGAAACAGAAGTACCCAGGATCCGAAATACAACTATGAACAAAGAAACTCCAGAATAAGATTAACAAATGGAAGAATCTCACGAACTTGTAGATCCACCTCAAGAGAAGAATCCTTACAAGAGGAAACCAGCATGGGTACGAGAGTCTATTCAAGGTGCAACAAGAGATGGGCCTCTAGAAGAAATGCATGGAGAAAGGAAGAGAGATAGGTCCTACTTCGGTTATGTAGCCCTATTGTGTGACATCATTGATAAAGAACCTTCCAACTATGAATAAGTGACAGAAAATAAACAATGGAAGGATGCTATGATCAAGGAGTACCGGTCGATCATGAAGAATGATGTATGGGATTTGGTCCCAACACCAGAAGGGAAGTCTGTTGTGACTTCCAAGTGGATTTACAAGATCAAGCATGTTGCAAATGCCAGCATAGATAAACATAAAGCAAGATTTGTGGCACTTGGATTCTCCCAAAAGGAACGGATAGATTATGAAGAAACGTTTGCACCTGAAGCCAGATACACTTCCATCAGATCAGTACTTGCTTTGGCTGCAGTGATGAAATGGAAGATACACCAGATGGATGTCAAGACCGCGTTTTTAAATGGTGTAGTGGAAGAGGAAGTGTATGTGGAGCAGCCAATCGGATTCGAGACACATGATAGGGAGAATCATGTGTGTAAATTGAAGAAGGCCTTGTACGGTTTGAAACAGGAACCCAGGATGTGGTACGGTGGGATTGATAGCTTCCTGACTAGCTTGGGCTTTACCAAGAGTAAAGCAGATTCCAACCTTTACTACAAGGTTGAGGAAGGGAACCCAGTGATACTCCTACTATATATGGATGACCTGTTTGTGATAGGTGAGGATGGGTTGATTGTTGACATGAAGAGGAACCTTTCTTCCAAGTTCGATATGAAAGACTTGGGTATGATTTGCTACTTTCTATGCATGGAGGTGTGGTAAAATGTGGATGGAATCTCCCTTGGACAAGGGAATTATGTAGTAGAGATCCTGAATAGGTTCAAGATGATGGACTGCATATGGAACCGAACCTAAATCTATTGAGTGATTCTTCATCAGATTCAGTCGATGCTATGATGTATCGTTAGATGATTGGGTCATTGATGTACCTGACGAATATGAGACCAGATATTTGCTTTGATGTGAACACATTGAGCTAGATCTGGACGGATCCGAGACATGTTCACCTGATTGTTGGAAAGCATATTCTGAGGTACTTGAAGGGTAAAGTTGATTATGGGCTCAAGTATGAGGTGATTCAAAAGATTAACCTGGAGGGTTATTTAGATTTGGATTGGGCGGGTAGTACCATTGATAGGAAGATTAATTCAGGGTGTTGCTTCAGTATGGGATCAGGTGTTATCTCTTGGTTTAGCGGGTAGCAGTCCTACGTGGCACTGAGTACAGCCGAATCAGAGTATGTCACAGCTTGTTTGGCTATTTGTGAGCAGTGTGGCTGAGGAAGATACTATATGACCTATTTGATCTACAGCTGGATCCTCCTTGTATATATTGTGATAACAAGAGTTGTGTGAAGTTGTTGGAGAACCCATTGTTCCATGACAAGTCAAAGCATATCGAGATCAAGTATCACTATATTAGGGATATGGTGTGGAGAGGATTAGTGAAGCTCCAGTATGTTGTGAGATGAGCAGATAGCTGATGTGTTGACCAAGCCATTAGCCAGAGTGAAGTTTGAGTACTTCAAGGAGATGCTTGGTGTTCTCTAGATCGAGGTTCCTTCCAAGGGGAAGTGATGAGTCCATGAGCCATTATGACATGGTGGTAGGTGGGGCCTTCCATGGTCAAATGTGAGTGCATATCCTTTCCCCAGATGGTATATGGTGTGTCCTACCATTCCGATGGATGTAAGTGTAGAGACTTTCCTCAGATAATAGATGGTGTGTCCTACCATGCCGATGGATGTAATTGTTGGGCCTTTCCTCAGATGATAGATGGTGTGTCCTACCATGTCGATGGATGCAAGTGTTGGGCCTTTCCTCAGATAGTAGATGGTGTTTCCTACCATGCCAATGGATGTAAGTGTTGGGCCTTTCCTCGGATGGTATATGGTGTGTCCTACCATGCCGATAGAAGTAATTGTTGGGCCTTTTTGACATGGTGGTAGGTTGGGCCTCCCATGGTCATATGTAAGCATTGGGCCTTTTTGACATGGTGGTAGGTTGGGCTTCTCATGGTCAGATATAAGTGTTGAGACCTACATCCATCATGAAAAAGTGTTGGTTCTGTAGAACTTCCTATGATGAGTAGAATTGAGATATAGAACCATTTTCTCGAGATAGTGGGAGCAGTGATGATGATGATCCAGTTTGATGATGATCCATCTTTGATGATGATGCAATAATGAAGACTTGTGCTGATGAACTGTGTCAAGAGAATACCTTCCTAGTTAACAGGGAGTGTTGATGTATTTGTAACTTCGGAATGTATTCACTTGTATATTTTATAGTGTATTTCATTGTACCCTAATGGAGATATTTGTTCCTCCGATCGGGAGAGTCATTAATATAATAAATTAATGTAAAGTCATTGATGTTAACCCTCCATTATAAGTTGGGGTAATAGTCCCCACAATTGAGGGGTATTAGGGCTATTAGACTCTCCTAGTGAGGTCGGCCCTGGAGAGTAATTGTCAAGTGGAAAACAAGTATAAATAGAGAGTGAGACTCTCTATTTGAAACACACACTCACTCAACTATAGCGCATGACTAAGAGAGAGAGAGAGAGAGAGAGAACAACTATCAAAGATCATCTTTGTGTCTTTAGGTTTTACTTTTGCTATTAGTGCTCATTCTATCTCTGAGGAAGTTACGGGGTTTTCTCCTTTATGGTTTCCCCGAGGAAAATTATTTATGTATCCTATCCCTTGTGATTATTTTTGTGCATGTTATTCTCTCAGATAAGATCCTAGATCATATTGATTAAATGATAAAACTCTAACATGGAAGAGGCACTCTACCTATGACTCTTCAGGATCCTCTAGTTGAATCTGTGCAGTAGCAATAGTGGCAGTGGGGTCCACATCAATGATCTTCTTCCCATTGTCTACGGCTATGGAATTAGGTTCAGAATTGGAATTGGGATATAATTCTAAAGATTTGATATCGGCCACCAATGACTACTTTGAGCGACATTCAGCAGTGTTGCGCCAAGGTATTTTATGAAATTCACACCACTTCCCGATGTCCTTCTTTGTCTTTCCATCCCCCTTATTTTCTTGTGGCAGGGACTGCTTGTCCTTTCCTTGCCATGTGTTTTGTGGGCCAGGGTTTCCCTTTCCTTGCTTCTGATGTGGATTCACAGATCCAGAGTCTTGCTTGTTCTTTTGTCAAAATTTCTCCTCAAGTTTGACAGGATACCGATAGGAAGATCCAAGTGAAGAGACATTGAGGAATTCCATATTAGTTCGTATGTACTGATGTATACCACTACGATATTTCAGAATTAGGTGTTGATTAGAGTCCTTGATACCCAGCTTTTTGCACAAGGTATGAAAGTTGTTGGTGTACTTTGACACCGTCTGGTCCCTCTCTTAACGTAGAATGGTCCATTTGGTGTATTGGTCATCATAGTTTCCCATAGGGTAATACTATTCCTTGAAGGCATATATGAAATATCCCCAAGTGGGATTTGTATCAAACAGTTCAGGCTCATCTGATGAGTTTTTATCCCAATAAGTACCCCACCAATTTTGGACATGGGCGACTGCCTTCAAGAGTGCAAAGGTGATCTTTTCCCTGTCGAAGAAATTGTGGACAGAGAAATACCCTTATAAAACATTCAACCAATTATCTAGGGCATCTGCATCAATCTAGCCTTCAAATAAAGGAATAAAAAAGTTAACTTGTATCTTGAAGGGAGTTACATCCCCAAACTGGCTGCTCATTGAAGATGCACTTGTTGTTGTCGGCATTCGTAGAAGGATTTAGGCGAAACTATCCATCATCTCGTTCCTCTGTCATGCGAGGGATTCCTCAAGCAATGATTTAATAGGATCTCCTACTCCATCGTCTCTCTTTTCTTCTTCCATGGGAGGCCATTTGGGGCAGCAAGAGTGATTACGTGAAACTAGTTCGAGACCAAACTCCCTATACCTAGACCTCGTCGAGGACATGCATCGAGAAACAATCAAAGAGCAGATTGATATGATACCACTAACCTGGATTTATGTGGGAATGAAATGAAATAACAGAGATAGCATCATAAACATAGAAATTTTTCAAAGATAATAGAGATACAGTAAACACATATTCTATCAAATGGCAGGAATAGAATAGATTGTCATACAATAACTAGAATTGTGGTAGCTATCTCTAAGAAGAGATGTGGTTGCTATGCTCATCCGTGCAAAGTTCAATACAAAATGAGGCTAGATGGGTATATTTATAATAAGGATGAGGATGAGAACCCCAAAAGTACAAAACATAACCCTAGAAGATGAACTGTCATAAATTTTGTGGCCCCAAGGTGGTAAGTTGAACAGTCAACTTCCTAGGGTCATAACTTTTGCATACGATCTCTGATTTGGGTGCTTGATAGCTCGTTGGAAAGATATATATGAGATTTAAAAATTTCAACTATGGATAAATTTATGCTAATAGAAACCACTTGTCCACCCAAATTTCCAAAAAGCATCATTTAGGGCCTCAAAACATCCCCGGAAGTTTGGGACCCAAAAAACTGTAGAAAAATAACTAGGAAACTACCACAATGGAAAATTGTTTTAAGCCAATGGAATAGGTGGGTGGCCACTGATCTACATATAAATCACCCCATTTCAATGTTCCTCCCCTTTGTCAACATTTTCTATATTTTGTGACAGAGTTCACACTCATCATTAGTTTTCTTCCATAAACTGCTCTTTAAAAATGTATCATGGAACTTGCTCTTCTTAAGGAGTCTTCACATTGAAAATCCCATTGTAACAATGAGCACAATATTAGTTGGATCGACCAGTAGTCCTTCCTTACAAACAATGTGCCATAGAAACATCCCAAATGGTGCACAAATTATGGACTTCTTCGATTTCGGCGCAATCTGATGTTGTCGACATTGTTCCAACATCAGTCGTAGATTTGCAAGATGATCCTTTGCCAACCTATACACTGTCCAATCATCCATGTACACTGCCAAAAAAATCTGGAGAAAATATTTGAACGTGAGAACTACGATCCTAGATAATATCGAAGGTGCATTCTTGATTCCAAATGGCACCACTATGTACTGAAAGCATCCCCATTCAGTCACAAAAGTTTCCTTATGCTGATCCTCTTTCGCAATCTTAACATGATGATAGCCAGAAAATCCATCTGTGAACAAGTAGATTTATTGACCACCTACCCCTTCCAACACTTCATCAGTAAACAACATCGAGAATGGATCATGAAGGCATGTGTCATTAAGTTTCCGCAGATCAACACAAATCCAAAGCTCACATGTCTTCTTATCTTGCACAACCATAGGACTAATCCACTTCAACTCTTCAACTAGTTCTATAATTTCGGCATCTAACATTCTGTCAAGTTTAGCCTTTACTCTTTCCTTGTACCGCATATTCAGGTAATAAGGTTGTTGCTTTACAGGCTTCGCATATGATTTTAATGGGATTTTCATTTCTCCCAAATCTCCTAAAATCCCCTTCATCTCAGAAAACTTTGTCAGAAACAAGTCTTGAAACTCATGCAACATATCAGTAATCCTCGACATGGTTTCTCCATCCCAATAGTCCCCAATATTCACAAACTTTGGTTCCTCATGTGTCCCAATGTTGACCTTCTGAATCTTCAATGGTTGATTAACTCTATCTTTCGATATTTTTGGTGCCATGATATCCCGACTTCCTTTAGATTCTGGAATTTTTATGTTTCTTAGGTCTTCTCCGTCATTCGCTCCTACTGTTAAATTGTAGCAATCCATCATCGACTGCATCATTGGTGCTTCATGTGGGTCCATGGGGTATGCATCTGGAACTACCTCCAAAACAACATCATGGATATGTTGTAGCGCACTATGAATCACAAGATCATCATCTGCAAATCTAAAGGTGTGAATGAAACAAATTGAAAACTCTTCCCATGTTGTGATCTCTCTTTTAAGCTCAGCTCATATATACCACTATTGCGGCATTTCACCCAGTGTGTGTACAAAATAATGCACCAGCTCATTCTTTGGTCGCGACACCCACATGGTCTTACATGCAATCAAATGATCATTAGGATCATTCTAACCATCATACTTGTTGACTTGATATTTTTCTTTGTCTCTGAAGTGAACTTCCATTAAACTGTGACAAAGCAACCACCCATTGATTTATTTCTTATGCGTCGTCCACCAACATGTTGGAGTAACCTTCAATGCTTCCTCCAATGCCAATAGCCTCTGCGGTTCTAACACCCTCTCTTCAAAATCAATCATAAATTTAGATAAGTCGGTAAATCCTTCATATGTTGGTAACTCAATAATCCTTGTTGTGACTCGGTGCAACGACTGAGTGATTATTCCACACTTCTAAATCGATACCTCATGCATCTGATTATGCCAGTTCTCCAACGCATCATCAGAATCTGAAGATGTAGAGCTAGATATTTTCTAGCCCAATTCTCTGTCAATAGTAGGGTGGACAGAATCTTCTGATATGTTATATGCATGGTCCCATCCTCCTACAACTTTTTATTTGACGGGTTCTATATACCTTCTTCCTTCACTTGGGTCCATCAGGGCTATAACTCTAATATCCCAGTTCTCAAAAGTCATTACACACTTTTTGAACTTGATCACCACCAAACTGTTGTTACCTCGTCCAATCCCCAGTAGTGCAGGATACAAGTTTCCTTCATCAACAATATCAATAACATCAAAATCTGCATATGTCCTTGTACCTTTGAATTCCACTGCTAGTCGTGGTAATTGTCCAATCGGCGTCACTCTGGCTTAGTTATCTAGTTGCAGTTGTACAAGGGACCATACCAACTTTGGGTTCCCCATATTCTCCCATGTCTACTTTGTTAGAATGTTTACATCTGAGCCTAGAACTAGGATGATTGAATCTACCTCGTAATCCCCAATATGGATATTCATCCTCATTTCCTTCAATGTCTTCTTCTTATGTAGGGAGTTCACAGTGGAATCCTTTCACCCCTTCTCTAGTCGATGCAACAGACTCACGATCTTGGCAATTTCATCGTGATCTTTTTCCAGCAATATACAATTTTCAAAGAAATTTTGCAAGGTACCATACCATTGCGATGGTTCTTCTACCAAAGTTGAATAAAAAATAGGTGGAATTTCATATTATGGCATCGCACACTTCAAAGAATGTATCTCTCTCAGCATTAGTATCAAATTGCACCTTTTTCTTTCCATCCAATCGAACTTGTGCAATCGATCCATCATCTCTTGTTGTCGCACCTTTGCGAGTAATAACAAGAACATTAGCAAAGTGAACTCTGAGTTATGCTGATATATTCCCAACTATTGGTCCTTGATTTTGGTTCAGTGGCAGATTCACTAGATGGTTCACATTATGGTTCACATTTTGATTTTGACTCTGTGCTAGCGGAACATTCTTCGCTTGCCACTTCGCAATTAACTGTGGACAATCCTCATCTGTGTGATCTGCAGCAGTACAGTAGGTACATTACGACTGCAAATTTGGACAATATCTCTGGTAATGTCCTAGTACTCTGCAATTGTAACATTGTATAGGTATGGGACCTCATACTCCTCCTCGACCAAATCCTATGCCTTGTCCTCCTCAGAACCCTCCGAAAAAGACTCATTTTTGTTGATATTGTAGTTGATTGAACTGCTGCTATGGAGAGGGATTTTGTTGTGGTTGTGAAAAATATAGTTGAGTATACTGTGGCTATTGTGAAGCGTACTACATCTATTTATATTGTGGCTGGATCAAAGCAAACTATGGTTGTGGTACAAAATATGCTTGCGGCTGTGGTGCAAACAACCGTTGCAGCTATACCACCTACGGTGGTTGCTGTGGTGGTTGTCTTTCTGTCAATCTATGTTATTCTCGTTTCACATAATATGCATCCATCATCTAATCCTGTAGGTAGATCATATGCTCAAAAATCCTTGTCTTCATGGCCAACAGATCAACAAAATGTACAATACAAGTTCATCAGCTTGGATACCATCTTCTGAAGATATACGCAATATTCATGTCGATGTCCATGAACTTCATAGATACAACACCATGGAATACCTCCACTACTCAGTGGGTTCAAAGCTCCTGACATCAAATAATTCTAAAAATCTAGGCATTGATCCTTATGATGTCCTTCTGTATGACATTGAGTACACCATATTTCCTCACAATGCTAACTTCCTTTCTTGATATCTTTCAATTGGATTGTTAGGTTCGCTAGTTGTGATTGAATCTGATTCATACCAACTCCAGTATTTCCAACCAGTGAAGCTTCCAAATTCATTGTGATATCCATATCCTCGCTCTGTGTCACAATCTTCTGCTGCATCAAAGGCATTCTAATATGCGGTAATATTGACATGATGAACCACTCCTTGTGTTGTACATCGCTCATCCCAAAACTGACATTTTCCATCGGTGTTTTGAATCATTGATCAAAATCTTAGATGGATTCATTTGGATATTTCTTGATCTTATTTAGCTCAATGATATATATTGTACCTCAAACTTAGGCTTTATGAATTCTTTGATTCATCCATTTATGATCTCGGCCAAAGTCTTCACTGGAGTCCCTAGGGGAACTTGTAAAAAATTCATGTACTAGTCTAGTGCTCGACCCCGAAAGGTTGTCTCCAACTGACCTTTCTTAATATCATCATCATGATCTTGCTTTATAGTCCAAACTGCTTCACACAAAAACCAGTATTGTTCGGGATCCTCTGTCCCGTTCCCATGAAACAAAGGTAACTTTGCAACGTCACCCACCATATTGGGCCTTCTTCCTAAATTCGTTGATCCGCTACTATTAGAGTGTTGATGACACATTGGACAATTTGGTGTTGATCTAGTATATCTTCCTAAGTACGACACAGTTCATGGAGGTGTGGGTACATTGTTGCTATGGTTTTGTCTTTCCTCAGTTGTGGGCGTATCGTATTCATCTCCTTCATCGCAGTAGGGTCGCTTCGTCCCTTGTGATATCTTCTTGAATATTATTGTTCCTATCGCAATATAATTCTCCTCAGTCCTCTACCTCTTCTCTTGTCAAAACCTTCCCCCACTTTTCAGGATACCACGTCCTTCCTTCACAGTCTCATCGTAACTCCCATCCATCCACCCCGTATCATTCCATCCAAACCTTGTCTCTGCATGACCCGTAGCCTCTGCACACCAGGGCTCTAATCGTCGGAGTTCATCTTCAATATTCCCCTTTCACATATTAGCATTTTAATTGACAATTGCAATGATAACACAAACTTAACTCTTGGTCCTTTGAAGAATTCTCTTTCTCTGTCGCTATAATACTTGACTATGTTGACTACAAACTCAGTGATGTAGCCTTCCAAGATGTTTTCAAGACACACTTTGAAATCCCTTGATGCTTTGTTGTCTACTTCTTTCAGCTATTGGATCATCTTTGGTGTCTAGCAAGTCGGTTCGCCTCCTTGAAAAATTTTCTTCCGATAGGTCAACTATGCCAACCACTCGTACAAGATGATTGAAAACTCAAAGAAAAAGTACTCATGGAGATCAAAATAGAAATAGCTTCCCAGCCACTCTTCTATTGTTACTCCAGGGTTCTGATTTTCTTCTGCCGTAAATTCCTGAGCCTTCTAATCAAACCAAACTTGAATCTTTGGTCTCATCATATGCCACCACATGTCCTCTTTCTCCTCATGCTATGGTCCTAGAAACGGAACCATTTATTGACACAGATCCATTGACAAGGGTTCAAACTCTGTCAACACCCTTAACACATCGATCTCCCTTATCACTACGCTAGACAGGTTTTACCCTACCCAGCAACACCTACGAAGCAGATGAATTCTTACCCAAGATGTTCGAGGGAGAATTGTTGGAACCACATTTGCACAGTAAGAAGGAGGGTTTGTGCATCTATTATCTATCTATCGCAGCATTACTTTAGATATCTAAGCAAAGGTTTATTGTCACATATCCATACTATCAATCATCATATCACAATAACATACTTGTCCATAAACAGATCGATCACCATAACATGATTTCAAACATAAAAACATCGCATTGTTCAGAAAGAACCAACATATTGTGACAGTATTTCATTCACATTGCATCACAGAGAAAACAAGAAATCAGAAAGACATAAAAGCATAGTGTTTCCATCAAAACTCCACCATATATTACTTTCGCATTAAAACTAGGTTCTCAAAACATCTCCACAGTCGCAATCAAGTAGGAAACAGTCTTTCGTAGAAGATCTTGATCAGTACATTAATCTCTTTATACCATCACAATATTAGATCTTTCCACAGATAGATATCTCAACATTAAATTCTTAACTCTATTTATAGGCTTGCTCCTTTTACAAAATAGTCCACTTAGATAAACTTCCTAACTACCTGGACCAAAAACTACAAAATAACGACCAATTGCTACAAAATATGACCAAGATGACTCTTTTTCGACTTTCTTGCCTTGCACGCCATATACCTCCTTGTGCATCATATTCGACCTTGTGCATCACCCTTGGTGTTGCACAACTAATCTCCATCAAAACAGTCTGTCAACATTTCTTGAGTTGTTGTTCTAGGTTGCTTTTGGTTTCCTGAAACCAATTTTTAAAGTCAGCAATAATTCTTTCTGCATCATTGTTTTTCTCAAATTTTGCATATTATTTTTTAATTTTTTGTACATTCATTTATACTTCCCTAATTCTTCAAGAGCACTTACAATTTCTGCTTCAATATCTACCACACCTTCTACTTCTTCTTCGGGGATTTTGTTCTCTATTCCCATGAATAGGACTTCAACGTCTACATCTTCTCTAGACTCATTTGAGCAGTTATCATCCATGGAATAAAAGGTATTATTTTTGTTTTTCTTCTTCTTTGAATCTTCAAGGCACACATAATCATCTTCTTGTTTGGGATAAGGTAATTTGGAAGCAAAGGGACCAATCCCCCCATAGTTAAAGCATTTTAAGGGTAATTTCCCTTTGTACTTACCAATACCTCTGTTAATATTTTTAACAAGAAGTACTTCTTTGTTATCAGATTCTTCTGATTGAATATTTGTTTTATATTTCTTAGCTACTTTAGATGCTTTAAAAGTTGCTTCCTTCTTTCGAGAATTATATTTCCCAATCCTCGTTTCATAACCATGAGGATACCATATATTTCTTCCATGGTGAGTTTGTCAGGATCTTCTCTATCTTCTAGGGTGGAAATCTCCAGATTGTAAATCATTGGAAGTGATCTTAGTACTTTTGCAACTATTGTCTTCTTTCAATTATGCTCCTATCCCTTGAATTGCATTAACAATTTCATCAATTCTCTCAAAGTATTCTAAAATGTTTTCTTCTTCCTTCATTTTTATACTTTCAATTTGAGTTTTAAAACTCTGGAGTTTGGCCCTTTTTACCTTGTTGTCTCCTTCATAGATGGTCTGCAATTTGTCTCATATCTCCTTTGTTGTTTTACAATGCATCATTTTGGAAAATATTGTCCAGACTAATCCATCCAAGATTGCATTAACAGCTTTAGCATTGTTTCAAAAAAATTTATTTCTTCAAGATCTGTGGGAGGAGATTTTGGATATATATATACCATGTTTATATACATTATATGGCTTCTAATCCTAATTATCCAGAAATCATAATCTTCTCCATTGAATATTGGAACCTTGGAGGATGCTTTTACTTGTTGATCCATAGTGATAAAATATCTCTCTTCAAGTGTTTAAACTTTTAGTGAAGAGCCCACTCTAATACCAATTGTTAGAAAAGAAAGTAATATCGAGAGGGGGGTGAATCAATATTAAGAAATCTATTTAAATTTTTATCACTTAAAACAAAATCATAAATGAACATAGAACACATAATATTATCATGGAACCCCAATCGGGAAAACCACCAATACTTTCTATTACTGCAAAATTATATTTACAAATAGTTTGCAAGCACCAACTTGTCGTATGCACCAACACCCAAGTTTTTCAGCTACAACTGAAGGATGCACCAACACCCAGTTTACCAAGCAACAACTAGAAGGAGGCTATGACCCCTATAGGATTGCAGCCCGTCCTTGTGCCTCCCAACCTCCCTCTTATGATAATTTGATCTTTGACTTGTGTACACCTTTACATCTTCCAATTGAATGTACAGAGACACTTATCTGAAGGTTTAAATATTTTCTTATATACCCTCAATCGTCCCTCTTCATATAATAGTCATGTATCTTTATCCTGACTCTTCAGAAATTTCTCGTGTGATTTTGGAGCATCGAACAGAAATCCTTCAATAATTACCTTTCCGCATTTATCTTTCTGCAAACCATCTTTCCGCAATTTTCGTGCATGCCTTCCTTCTGTAATTGTGGGTGCACTTTAACATCCTCCTTATGCAAACTCCTTTCGAAATTAACCTTCCACAATGATATTTCCACAATTTTTGGGAACTCCTTCCTTCCGCAATTGCGGGTTTTGGATTGCAAGGCTTCCTTTCAAATTTTTCAAAACAAGATTCCCCAAATTGTCACCCACAAATTATCTTCCGCAACTACTTACAACTTTCATATATGCAAGTGGTCCTTCTGCAGTATTTGTTGGCCGTCAGATCCATGATCTATGGCTAACTTTAACCTTTTTTGCTAACTCGTCATACGTTCAGGCAATTAAACTTCGAACACTTTCTCCTCTGAAACACTATGTGAGTGGTTGATATCCTGCAACTTCCTTCTCGTTCATCGATCTATGATCCTGCGAAAAATCTACCTTGACTTTGCGGACCTCTATCTCTTGTGCACTTTTACTTCACATATTTGTTCCCTGTCATTCTTTGTTTAGACAAACCAACTACAAAATCTATGGTTCTGTGTTGATCTATGTTTCTAACAATGTCAATTTAATCAACACATATATTAATTTGTTCCCAAAACTCTGAGATGAATGTAGATAAACAATTTCCAACCAAGATTTTACAACTTGTATTCTTTGAATCTGAGAAATCCCTAATGAGCTTATTGTTCAGTGTTTTTATCAATGACGTGGCTACCACGTGGATTGTACCTACTATTGTACTTATTGCCACTTCTGCTGCCACCTCACGGATGCCTGATGTTACCTTTCACAACCCCACTGAAATCTGTTGTTGTAGTATATCAACCCTAACAGGTCTCGCTAGCAAGGGAGCACAAACCTAGTAGGGCTCGAGGTGTTTTAGTGTATGTAGGGTAGCTAGGGTGCAAGTATAACAGGCCCTACACTACAACAAAAACTTGATTTAGCGTCGAATTTAGCACTGGATTTTACTGTAATTTTTTCCCAATTTTGGTGAACAATCCAGCACTAAACTTGACGCTATTGTACAATTTCATAAAACGCCATCTATTGCATCTTTTTTTCCGTCCTTTTTAACATCCACTTTTGCGTCCACTTTTGCGCCCAATTTTTTGCATCTTTTGTTATGCCCTTATTTGCACCCAATTTTGCATCTTGTATTGCATATTTTTTTGTGTCATTTGTTACATCCTTGTTTGCACCCAGTTTGACGCTCAGTTTTTCATCCAATGTTGCCTCTTATTTTGCTCCTTTTTTTTCATCGATTCTTGCACCCAATTTTGGACCATGTTTTGCATCAAATTATGTGTCCAATTTTGCATCTAGGTTTGCATCCAAATTTGGGCCCAATATTGCATCTAGTTTTGCATCCAATTTTACTTATAATGTTGCATCCCTTTTTTCATCTAATTTTGCATCTTGTTTTACGTCTTTTTTTGTATCCATGTTTGTGCCTAATGTTTCATCTTGTTTTACGTTATATTTTGCATCTTGGTTGATGTATTTTTTGCATCTATGTTTAATCCAATGTTGCACCTAGCGTTGTGCCTAGTGTTGTGCCTAGTGTTGTGCCTAGTTTTGCGCCCATGTTTGTATCTAATATTGCATCTAGTTTTTTTTCCAATGTTGCATCCCATCTTGCATTCAATATTACGTCTAGTTTTACATCCAATATTTCGTCCCATATTGCATCCAATATTGTGTCTCATTTTAATTTTTTGTTTGCGTCAAGTTTTTCTTCTAGTTTTGCACCTGGTGTTACGCCTATTTTTATGTCCATCGATACACCATATTTTTTGCTCAAATTAATGTCCAATTTTACATCTAGTTATGAGTCCACTTTTGCATCTATTGTTGCGTCTAGTTTTGGGCCTAGTATTGCATCTAGTTTTGAGTCATTAATTGTGTCTAGTGTTGAGTCTCCTTTTGCATCCAATTTTTCTTTTACTGTGACATCCATTTTTGTGTCCATATTTGTGTCTGACATAACGTCCACTTTTACATCCACTTGTGTGTTTGGTGTGACGTCCACTTTTACATCTTGTTTTGCATTTAGTGTTGTGTCTAATATTGCATCCATCTTGCACTAGTACATTTTTTACCTTTAGAAATACACTGCAATATCATTAGGGCATGGAGGAATCGAACCACCAACCTCCTGCTTGTAAGGTAGGCGCTCTTCCATTGAGCTAGCACCCTTTAAGAATTGGGAAGAGGAGCAATATTAACACAAATTTCATATTTTAAATCCTAATAAAAGACAATAAGATCCAAAGACAGTCATGCTTAAAATCCAATTTATTTTTCCAAACACATTAATAAGCACAAAAATATACCGTGATCAGGAAACAAAATATCCTAAACAATTACACAATCTATTAAATTGGTTCATAAAAGGGTCTTAGAGAACAATATAATGTATTGATGCATACCTAATAACATAAACATGAGAAGGAAAGAGAATAAGGGATTTGTTTATGAAATAGTTGTAGAATCCAATTGAGGATTGTGTGTTGCTACATAAATGTTGCTATTCGTTGATTATGTGATTTTGTTCAGCAATGGGATGGTAAGAGAAGCACTCATGAATGGTTATTAAAAGAAGATTCCTACCTCAATATTCTTTAAGCCTCACCTGAAGTCTAGTTATTGTTTCAATTTTCATCATGCTAGGAATAGGTTGTTCAGTTTTGCTGAAACCTCTGGATTTACATGGACAACGGTAAAACCCTGATTGTGATGAAGGCAATAATTTCATCTACACAGGTGAACTTTCAATAATATTAAAAAAAAATCTTAGTGAATGAAATAAATTGAACACAGTTTGAAAACCATAGTGTCATCATGTTAGTGCACTTGATTAAGCATCCTATTTTGACAGCCTCTTGAAGACTTTATTCAGAAGTTCAGATACTCTCTTTGACAACTAAATACATAGATGTTCTCTTTTACAGCAAAAATAAGGTTATTAAACAGAATCTGGATTGAAAATATTTAATTGCACATAACAAGATACATGGACTCAAAATTGTTTTTAGTTAATGTTGTTTCCATATGGTACATTTAATCTTCATAAATCTATTGTCTAAATTGTTGTCTTTGGTTATTTCAATGTGCATTTCAGCATTTTAATGTTGCATTATGAATCTTAACCTCCTTTCTTAAACAAGATAGTACATTTTTTTCCGGTACATTTCCTAACTGTTTACAATGCTGAGAGTCAGATTGTTATTGATATGTTGTGCAGGACCTCTGACCCTCTAGAATCTAGACATGTATGCGTGACCAATTAAAATGTTCAAAATGACCAACCAGTTTGAATTGGTGTTTTAACATTACTTAAAGGAAAAACAAATAAAGTGGGAAGGTTAGGTTTACCATTTGCAAGGAGACTACTATTATCCCCAAGAAAGAGAGAGAGAATTAGTTAATTATTTTCTCCCACAATAGACCACAAATATCAAAACATCGTTAGTGTAGAAACCACTTGTCACCAATTATATGCCTTCCAATATTCCAATAAAGTGCCTAATCTCCTCAATAGACCCTTAGCCAAGGTCCGTTCCATTTTAGATATCAAATGTGCAGCCTATGGGGATTGGAAATCCCAATATTATATAGACCTTTACTTTGGTCTGGTCATGGAATCCATCCAACAACCCACTGTGGTCAATCAAATCCCTTTCCTAGACTACAAAGATCAAGATGGCTTTCTTTACAAGTTGAATCAATTGTGTGTTCTAGATATATCAACTTTCCTTTTGCTTATCGAGGCCCATTCTTCATCCCATGGAGGACATTTTGGTGTGCAGAAAATTATGTTGCACCTGCAAAGGTACTTCTTTTGGCCTTCCATGTGGAAAGAAGTGGAATATTACATCTAGAGTTGTTCAAATTGTAGCCAAAACAAACCTGCCAACATGAAGCTTGGGTTGCACCAGTCTTTGACAGTTCCCTATAGGACTTGGATTTCTTCTATCCTGTTTGGGGCTATTTTGGATTACCATTGACCAACATTTATGATCATTACTCCAGATTTATTAGTGATTTGTAAAATCCTCATGGAATCCTTTAGGTTGTTTGCATCGGTTCTCTAATACATTCAATCCACAAATTGATGGCCAAAATAAGATAGTGTAACATAATCTTGGTTCATGCTCTCTGCCTCTACCATCAATAGAACAAATAATGGGATCAATACTTGCATATTTTGCAACATAGTTAAAACAAAGCTGCCCTTCTACAAGACACTTTACTTTTGATCTTTTTTTTGGCTTTCAACCTCTTAGCTTCAGTTGCTCTCCCAACTCCATCCACATCCCACCATCAGAAGTAGTAATTCAAAGCTTCTTTTGTGCAGAACTTGGTCAAGATCCAAAGTAATGTTCATGACATCCTTCAACAGACACATGTGGAATACAAAGCACTATACGACTGACATCAACTTGCTGCACATTTCCAAGTTGGTGATTGAGTTTGGTTGCATTTGGACAAGCATTGCTTCAAAAATCAACAAATGGGTGCCAATGCTTTCAAGTTGGACCTTCTACCACAGTTAGGAACCCATGATGTGGTGAATGTCAACCAGTGGAAGTGATATGGACCACCTCATTTAAAGGATGTGTCCAGTCACACATTTGGAGGTCACAATTCTAGATTTTCAGCTTCTCTTTCCTGAATATACTCTTTTTGATGTCCACACTGGATCCACTAGGCAATGTCACATCACTACCTACTTGGTGTGCTACAAAGGCATGTTGCCCACTCAGGGTCAATGGTTGTTTCAATCAACATATAGGTAGCAACTTCCCTATCTTCAGCGAAAATTGGGGATGATTTCCTCTAAGCAGGGATGAATTGATGAGACTTAGTCTAGTAATATGAGTGAACCTATATTATATATGTACATTAGTCTAGTAAAGTACTACACAAATACACGCATTAGATCCTATGAGATGTATTACAATGCAAATTTATTTTCTTACCTTATTTAGATCTGGAATGTCATCACCACCTTAATGCTTACTATGAATGAGAAATTATGCATATTTGCAAGTGCTCGCTAGAGAAAGCAAAGACTCGTACAAAGAATTGTCACGATTTTACTCCCTTGTCCCAATCATTTTTCAAGGAAATTAGCATAGTTGAAAGAGACCAAAAATTTTGTTTTTTGCACTAATATTTACTTAGATTTATATAAATATACTTTAATCTACATATTTTCAAGGCTCAAGTAATATTTAGACACATATATCTAACTTACAGAATAAAAAACTATTGTGAACATTATATACTATTGATAGCAAGACAAATTTGAAATAGATCATAAGCCAAAATTCATAGCTTCAATATAAGTATTAAGAGGTCAAATCTTTTAACTAGTGAACAGATCTTGAAGCCTCCGGTAAAAATCCAAAGTGTTGTTAGTTAACACCAGCTAGCATTCTTTATAAATACAAACATTGTTTAACAACCAATAAATATACATGATATCAACTTTAAAAACTATAGAATATCACTATCGTGCATCATGTTAAATGTGATCTAAATATCCATTTACCATCAACCTAAAATACAACAATAGCAAAACCGGATGTTACCCGCAATAAGGTAGAAATCTGTGTAAACCTCACAGAAAGCATAAACAGTAGGGCAGGGGACCAACCTCATCCTTTGCTAAAAGGACCTCCTACAGTTCATAAGCTGCCAAAGAGTTGGATTTTTGCTGTATGTTATTCACAGCATGTTGGGCTGCTTCTTGAACGACAGCATGACCCTGTGAGCCCAACCCCAACCCTAAAGAATATAAACTAAAAAGTTGAACTCATTTTTAAAGGTAAAAATAAAAAATAAGAATATAAAGAATGGAAATTAGTTGTCTTTCACAATTAGTTAAAAACAATAAATAAATAAATAATAAATCAAATTGAGTGTCTAATGTTTTTTGGGGGGTTAAGGCTCTTCTTTTTAGTACACTTTCTTCATCCCCTAAATGTTTCTTATGATCACTATTTTATAAAAATGCATGTGTAACTTCTTTTCTTAATTTGAAAAATAAAAAACAATATGATCACTATTTTATAAGAATGTCTTTATAACTTCTTTTCTTAATTTGAAAAAGTTAAATCACCTTGGCCAATCATTTTCACTTTTATCCTTTTATCAGATTGGAAAGACTAATCCACCCAGGCATAAATTAATTGTTATAGCTATAGACCATTTTGAAATGGGTTGATTCCACCCCTCTTAGGAAAGTCACTAGTTCTATAATTTATAACTTTTTTCCTTTACACATCATTTTTTTATTTAGTGTGATTGGATAATCTCCACGATGACCTTATGAAATCATTTTAAAAATGGTTCACAGTTCTATTTATGCGAATTAAGGGAACTTTTGGAGAGATTGAGCATAAAAAAAGGATTACATAAGTTCAGTCATGAGGGCAGTCAAGCCATTCATAAGGGCCAGACAGCCAATAACATCATATTCCTGCCCGACCAGTAATTGAGAAGAAACATTCAAGATCAATATATGCTATCATCGGCTGCTTTGCAAAAATAATTAATAACTGCTATGAACGTACGGGCTGAACCAGTTCCTGCTCTGAACATATTAAAAATAGTCCTTAACTTTAAAATTTTACTGTAATATAAATTTTATTATATATTGTAATGTAAATTTATATTTTATAAATTTTTACATGATTTTGAAATTATTAATAAAATGTTTAATAAAAAATGATGTTTAGATTATTAATATATAGTGTTTAATAAAAAATGGTATGTATCAATTTTCATGAGAATTTTCCAACTTAGGTTTTATAATTTCTTGATACACTAATAATCAATATAATTACAATATAAAAACAAACCAACTTTCTTGATACACCAAGAATCAATATAATTACAATATTATAAAAAACAAAGCAAATTGGAAAAATAAAATAAAACACAAATTCACACTGAATGTGAAATTCTCATTTGAATGAAATACCATATACTGTAAAGAGCTCTCTCTTCATTCAAAAAATTTGATCACTGATACATGCTTGACAGATTCATGTGTGAGAATTTCATCACTAGCTTGGACAACTAAAGACATTAGAGAGACAAATAGCAACATTTCATGATCAATATACCAAATATATTTTGATACTATCAAAATATCAAACTAGAGGCCACAACATCCATTGAACTAAAAGCAGTTCAAGTTAACAATTGCTCAATCAAACCCTAATTGTGCGCCAACGTTTACAGAAACCAGAACCCTATTGGCATCAACCATAATCCTAAACTCTAAAAAGCAAGGTGCACTCCTATACACTCTAAAATTACAGACCAAATTGAAGGAAATCTGAGCAATCTTATAGATTCTTAGGAAATACAAATACTACCTGCATTTCCAATTTCCTCATGCATTGAAATCTGAAGGGAAAACCTAATTTTTTTACTACAAAACTATAATCAATTTATGTTTCGGGAAGGCCTTATTCACCATTCCTTTGATAGCCCAAGCAAAGCAAAAACAACCCATAACAGGATACAGATAATGAGCTCAAATAAGCCAAAGGTGACCTATTTACAGTTTATTATAAAGAATAATCATAGAGGGTGACCTATAATTGCATTCAAATTTGTAGGAATATATTTTACGAAGCAGGATACAACTTAAGCATATGACACAAACAATGACGTTCAGAATGGCATTCTACTTCACCTCTCAAAAATTCATAAGCATTACGAGGATCATATTTTCTCTGAGAAATATGATACAAGCCACTTCCCAGGAAACTTAAAATACTTAGCAAATCCTAATGTAATAAAACTTATTCAAACGATTTCAATTCAATTTTTCTGTGAAAGGCAACAGGCAAAAATTATGCACACGACCCCATTAGATTTCCACATGAGGAGATATGTTGAGGTAATTTGTCAAGTCCTCTGACTTTATTTTGTTAATGTAAAAGAATAAATTTAGGGGCACTTGACAAGCCCAACCGAGAAAGAGAATCAGTTTTGAGATTGGGTAGTTTTAGTTGAGAACTTCTGGGGATAGATATACTGCTCGATGCTCCATTGTGCCATTGAAATTAGGATCAGTTAGTATTTTTGGTGTGGAAGAGCCAAATTTGTGCCCTTTAATTAGCAGCAAAAACTATTTAGACTTCTTTAGAATTTGGAATAACTAGACATGTTTGTACAAAAGTATACTGGGTGATATAGGAAACTATAAATAAGAACAGACATGCAAGAAGATGAAGGGGATTTGCAGACAGATATTCTAATGGAATAATTTTTCAACTCCGAGATGAATCAGCTCTGCTAAATTTGCATTCCTTTGATGAATCCAAACAATTAGCATTGAAGGATGAGGATAAATGTCACAGGGCTAAGGGTAAATGGGTTAAAAAAAGGAGTATTTCCATTAAGACCATATGAAGAGAAAGCTCTTCAAACTTAAATGAACAAATGATTAGTGAAATGTCATTGCGACGAGGAAAAATGAGGCACTAATATCCTATGGGTAAGTATAGTTTCAATATCCTGAAAGTACTGAAAGGAATATCACTTCTTGTAAATATATGTGCTCTTGTGAAAAATTTCTCGGGTTGAATAGTTGATAATAAGATCTTTATTGACATGCCCTTGCTCGATAGCTTGAGTAGTTCATATTCAAAGGTATTTTTTGTCAAAGGCATTTTTCATTATGTTATGAGACAAGAGAGGTAAAAAATATCTTGAATGCACAGAGTTTGAGAATAGTGACTGAATTCGAACCTCCTCAATATCCAAACTCAATCTGCAATGGTCCATTTCCATCTCCGAAAGACTTTGCCAAAATCTACCCTCCTATTACACTTCATTCGCATTTTGTATTGCTAAATGTTCCTCTTGTTCCAGCACCATAAGAATAAAGAGGCAGTATTTGGGGTCTTTTCATTAATCTTTTGAACTTTTACCTTGATCCTTATTCTCAAATTTGTTGTTATAGTTTTGAGTATGCATAGGTACATGTGGCAGCTTAATAAACGATTGACATTCTTAAAGCATTGGATCAACATTCAAAGGGATGGATCCAGTTTTCCAAGGCATTAAGAAAGTAAAATGAAAAATAGTAGAGGATCAATAATCACTTCCATATCTCAAACATGTAAAAAGGGAAGAAGATGTAATGAGAAGAAGAAGATAAAGCAATTGAACAGAGTCTTCCATAAATTTTAAATAGTGGACAATTCTCAATTCATATTCAATTAGCATCCTCAGGAGCATTTGAAATTTCAAGTATGACAACTAGAAAATCGAGATCTAGATTCAAAAAGGGTATGTCCAGCATTTTAAAAACTATTTCAACATATTAAAACAGAGGGTTATTATTTTTATCATTTCCATATTTCAAGCCATAAGTTTAGACATTTGTTCTACAATTTTCCAAGTCCTAAATCTTGATTAATACCAATATTCATTGAGCATATAACCTATTTTGTTATCTTCATGATCTGATATGTAATCTAGGCATCTTCTGGAAATATTGTAGTATCGAGATTTGAAATAAGTAGTATCACTTCACCTATGATAAATTACCCATAAAATTATCAAAACCAAGCAATCAATCCTGAAGGAAACTGAAATGGATAAAAGCACTGCCCTCCTAATCCCATCAAAATTGAGTTTATAATTGAGGTATGGGACTTACCTTATTTGATGCCAAGGTCAGCCCTGGAAATAGAGGGTTTATCCACGAGTTTAAATTCCTCGAAACACTTGAAATTCTCCTAGGGTTTGACCCAATCCTTCACTTTGTATAGCTTAGGATGATCCCCATCATCGGCCTCTATGGTCAGATAATACATAGTCCCCGCCACCACTTACTCCTGAATCCCCACCACTCGACGAAACGTTATATCGTCATTCTGGAGACACAGATGGCAAACAGAGAGAAAATATCGATTAACAAATGGAATTCCCACAAATCAGAAACAAATGAAATCCCTCCTAAAAAAATAAATAATAATAATAAAAGATCAGGTCATTATATACCTATTGTTTGTTGTGCTCATCAACGAAAAAGCACCCAAGATCGAGCATCTCTATTGAGTTCTGAAAATGTTTCACTTTGCGCAATCCACCAAGAGTTCCCATGCCCATCTCCCCTTAACTGCTACTAATACCCAGCATGCTAATCGCAATCACACACAACACAGTTGCACACTGCAACAAGTCTACTTGCTTTCTGCTCTGCATCCTTCCTCCTCGCTCCCTCGTAGTTATTTGTTCAGTATGTTGAAAATCCAAAATGGGCACAGTTTCATAGGAAGCTGAAGAAAATACCTACCAATCAGCATTCAAAATTGAACCCTTCCAAAGGGTTCTAGCCCTTCCCTTAAAATTGTTGTTCAAAAAAATTTTAAAATATGAATTTTACCCTTCCAAATAATGACTCAAAGCTTGATCTTCTTGATGGATGACCCGACAAATTCCCATGGCTACTATTCGATCGATCTCCTGAGGTTAAGTAGATATATCGAACCACCTTTTTCAAGTCATGTTTTTGTTTACCCTGCTATAGTATCATTACCTTTGACTCGGATAAACTATCAGAGCAACACCTTCCTTCTTCCAAACATTTGAAAAGAAATATCCATTTAACTCATACACTATTCATCAGTGTATTGTGGGATAAGGAGGCTCGTCTAGCATTTTGTCCTCATCAAATATGGATACCGAGGTTAGCTACCAATAAAAGGCTAGGAATGTAGGTTTTTTTTCCAAAGAATCTAAAGGACCAGGGTAAGAGGAAGGAAACGATAATAAAATATAAATAAGGGTATGATAAGAAGGTCATAATTTATATCAACATTTTAAAAGAAGGGCAAGATTTGAAATTATCCATCTATATAAATTTCTCAAGTTGTTGAAGTTCATATGCTATAAATTTCAACTCATCATTCAAAATATTGGAAATATGATAAATTATAATCACTCACTCACTCATGTCATGCACTAAGTGCTTAGTTGTGTAAGATGACCAGTAATCATTGATGACTACGAGGCACTAGCCATCGAGATGCGGATCTGATTCCTGAGTCACTTAGGGCTTCAATCTAAAGTGTGACAATGTGTCAAAAACTATGACTATAATAAAAAATAATAACTAATAGACTATTACTAGGCCTGAAACGAGCTCAAAACTTTGTTCCTACTCGATATGTGAACCTCGCTACCAATGTCCACTCATTTTTCGTCAAACTAAAATTCAAAAGGTCGGTTGATGGGTTCTCCTCTACAAGACTTTATTTTTTGCATGAATATCATGGACTCATGACAACTATAAACAACACCCGATGTCATGCAAATACGAATAATGGCATGTAGTTAGGATCACAAACTGTGCAGAGGTCGATTTATGCATTGCTATAGAGAGGTGTAATTGAGTACACGATATGGAAAAACAATGGTTATTAATAAAATTTAAAAAAAAACAATTGTTGGCTCAAGAATAGTCTTCAATTTGATGGGTGGCATGATCATGATGTAATCTCCCTCCGCCATTGCAAACATTTGTGGTTTCTCACAACATTTGTCCTCATTGCCACCAAAATACATATAAAAATTACTTGTCTTTACATCCTCTTCCCTTTAAATCCTCATCTCATAGTCATAACTAAGGATTATTATGCATCCACATCCTCACCTTATAATACGAATTGGGTCAAGGCACAGAGACAACCATAAAATATTAAATGTGTGAGGACGGAAAAGGGTAAGAAACAACTATAAGTAAGTCTTATATTAAATTTACCATATTGGTATTTAATTAACACTATCAACCGAGATTTGGATTGTTGTGATATTCTTATCACTCCTCACTAATGTGATTGAAATGAATTCTTTGAAGGAGAGGTCCATAATTTTAGGTCTTCTTCCTCATTATCATGCCTTTTGGTAAGACAATAAAGAGGGTAGTGGCCTCCATCAACATGGAAAACGGTTACATAGAGGTATACACATTAATTGTTTTCATTAAATAACTTAAATTCCTGCATGTGACTATCGATTCACTGAATCCTCGATTGGTACAAAACACAAAAAAATTAGAGCCCCAAGTCCTTAATTACTCACACCTAGAAATTTCTCAAATCTAACCATTAATAAACTTCTTTTGGTATTTTGGTTCGATTTAAAAGGTAGATTGTTGAGACTCGGAGATGCAGTGAGTTGCAAGGGTTCAATTGACTTAGGCTTGATTCCATTGCCCCTCCATCCCATACATGTATTCTTTCATGATAAGTGTTGAATAAAAACATTTGATGCCCTGACCCTAATTATGCTAGCTTTGCTAACTTGCTTGGTATGTAGAATTTTTTTTTAATGTTTTATGAGTTCTGTATTATTTTTTCTTAGGTGCGCAATCCTTATAATTCTTACATCTCTCAAGCTTGGATTGCACATGGATGCCCCAATATTATTATTACATAGTCTAAGTAGTTTTTTGTATAATGAAGTCTGCTCCAACTTGAAGAAATACAATAGAATAGTTGTTATGTTACTGAACTGTAAAATTAATGATACACATATGACAACTTAATGTGTTCAAAATAAGTTGTATTGAAAATATATCATTTTTTTATGTAAATAGTAAGAGGTGCTCAATTGTTAAAAACTATAAAAAATTTGAAAGAACAACTTTATTTTTTACATTATTTTTGGTGAAAGGGTTTAGTTAATTTAAACTTGTCAATTGAAATACAATTATTTATAGTACCCTTCATCTTTGAAGGGATCCAAGAATAAATGCCCTTCCAATTGAAATTAAGACCCACCCTTCAAATTTGATCACTGCTACCAATTCCAAAAAAGGAGAAGATTAGATACATCAAATTGGAAATTAAGAACTCAAGCCAAAACCTTAACACTGAAAAACAGATGGAGGGGTTATCCATACTCTTTTTTACAAGTGTTTGCTCACGAGACTACTTGGATAATACTTTTTCCAAGTTAACATCACATCTTTAGTTTGTATTTGAGCAATTTTTGAAGCAATTTTTTAGACTACTTGGATAATACTTATCCATTGAAGCTTTGAACACGGTGAGCTTGAGTGAAATGTAATCTTAGAAGGGTGTCTATGTTGGGCAATTGGGCAGACCCAGGTTTAATCCTTTAGTGTCGCACCAACAAAAGACCCACAGTGTTGGCCCTTTTGGCAACAACCTGTGCGCAGGTTGCAGTCTCACCCAAAACAGTTATGGGGTGCCGCAGAATCAGGTTTCTGCAAGCCGAGAGGGGGATTACTGTACCTTAGCCTTTAATGATATTATTAATCAATACTATAAAAAGCTTTACCATTCATTCACATACAACTTCGCAGATAAATAAATAGTCGTTACTTGCTCAACCCACTACAGGGAATTCACAACAAAGCTAAATATTAACAGCGATCTAACTTATCAGATGTATACAGTTATTAATGCATAAAAGACAACAGAAACAAAACAGCACAAGAAACCACAACACCGGATATAACGTGGTTCACCCCCAGTGTAGGGGTTACGTCCACAAAATGTGGTTTATTCAACTTGCTACAAAATCCACAGTTTGATCTGCGCACTCAGCTGCAGATCCCTTCGATTCTTCAAAGTCGCGCACACAGCAGCAGGCCCCTGCGCACACAGCTGCAGGTCTTTCCTCAATCTTTCTTACAAAATCCCTATGCGCACATAGCTGCAGAGGTCGTCCATGCACACAGCTGGGACTTAACCTTTCCTTACAATATCAGCCTTAGCTTCGTCTTAATCTTTCTTACATCATAAAAACCTAACCTTTTCTTATTACAAAAATACCTATTTATACATCGTGCTGATACAAAACCATGGCTTCAAACCATGGGCTCCCAAGAAAACCCTAAACCCTGGATTTAAACCATGGGTTTATTACAAAAAAGGGGGTTTTGAATTACCCTGACACCCCTAAGAATATTTTGACCCCTAACTCCGCTTACCAACAGCCGCGAAGTTACCCGAACTAATAATCCTTAGGGTACGCGCCCCAATAGGCCCCTAAGACTCACTAGTGGCCCGTCCCGGGACACTCTGCGAGGACTCTGGTGGGAGAATCTTCTGCGCTAGGATCTGGAAGCGACTAGTGAGGTTGTGTAGTATATCATCAGCGGCTTTCTCCTTTTCCACAAATTCCTGTAATACTGAAGATGAGTCTGTATCAGCCCTTTCCTGCGCAAAAGTGTCATAGGTCTTCAAAAGTTTGAGGTGGCTTTTCGTCGTATTGCTCAATTCTAACACTTCATCAACCAGGGGCTGTAACGCATTCTCTAGTAGCGTTACCTTCATCCTGCAGGACTCGATTTCCTGTTGAATTTCCTTGCTGCGCTTCACTTTAGCCATCTTCTGCATAGGTGGCAGCGTCTTGATTTCTATTCTGACTGCATCTAATTCATCCTGGCGCAACTTGATGGTTTCCTGGACCTTACCTACATCTGGATGGTCCTGTAGGTTCGCCCATGCTTCTATGCTGTCTTCCATTAGTTTTGCGATGCTGGCCACATTATCTGCTATTTTTGCTGCTGAAGCCTTGATGTCCTGCTGGTGCTGTTCTCTGACCTCTGGTGGAGTCTCAGGAGGAATGCGCAGTTGAAGTTCTGCAATCTGGTGTTGGTGTTATATCTTCATCCTTTCAACCTCGCTGCGAGACTGCTGGGCATAGTCTCTCAGCTTAGCGATTCTCTGCGCTGGTTCCTTTGCTCCTTGTATGTCGGAGTCAGAAAGACTCCGACATGCCTCGTCCAATGCTTGCATCAACGTAGTTGTTGTATGTTCGGTCTCTTTCTTCTGTTGTGCGATTTCTTCTAGACGTGCTGCAAAGGTTTTGTTTTGTTTGATGGCGTCTTCCAACTAGATTTGGGACAATTGGGTTCGGGCATGGATCTCCTTTGTAATCGCAAGCTGGTGGAGGTGCAACTCTGACATAGACATCTTCGTATAATCAAGCCCCACGGTTGTATCCGTCTGGGGTCGAGGATCCGTGTCAGGCTGTATCAGAGTTGCGCTTGATACCTGTCCCGAGTGATCTCTGGCTGGCCATTGTTTAATATCCTGCTGTGCGGGTGCTGTAGTGCTACTTGTCGCAGTACTGTGCGCTGATTTTGCTGCTAGCTCTTTCAGCTCCGATACCCTGTTTGCGATACCTGAGAGCCCAGCCAGATGCAGTTCCGCAAAATCTGACCATTTTTTAGTAAGCGTTGTCGTAGACTATTCTAGAGCTTGTTCCAACGCATCCAGCATGACAGTGGCTTCTTCCTCAATATCTTTGTCCTACGATGATTTTGCCTTTTTGCGGGACTGCAGCTTGGTTACCTCGGCTACTTCTAGTGACTTGCGCTTCATTGGTGGGTTAGGATCTGATATAGTCTTGACCGACTCCTCATCCTGTTCATCCTGTTCATCCTGTTCATCCTGTCCGCCGTCTCCACCCTGGCCGTTGTCATCCCTCTGCGAATCACTTAGGTCTTCGCTATCTTCCAATGGGCTCTGCTGCTGCACCTGACTAGTACCTGCGCCAATATTGGTAGCTGGGGGAACCGGAATAGAGGGTTTTTGCCCTAAATCTTTCAGCCATTTGGCCGGCCAAAGCTGAACTATCTGCCTGATATCTGGTTCGGTGACTACATAGGGTAATTTGAAGCATTACCGTTGTGGATATGCACGAGCTTGAATGAAAACATGATGCATATCGGCACTAAAGTGCGCGACGCCCTCGTATTGAGAGAACACTTCATTGGTAAGTCGAGGTGTTCGCACAATCTCATAGTGAATACTCATAGCATAAAAGACGAACACAGTGTTCGTCATCTGCTGAGCTTCCTTATCTGAGGATATCCATAGGGAGGCATACCTCGTTGCCCCTGGCGTGCCAGGGTTTAATTCTACAAACTGGGCTTTAGTGGGTTCTTTCCACCCAACTAATGCAATAAGGATTAAAATCCAAGAATAATGAAAAGGTATACCTTTTTCTTGCGCATCACGGGCATCCTCCAGAAACTCCTTCGCAAGATATTCGGCCCAATTATAAGTATACCCCTCCGCGCAATTCATAGCAATCCAGATAACCGAAGCAGGTACTTCAGTTGGCCTGCATTTCCATATGAGTTTGCAGGCTAAGAGTTCAGCTGCAAAGCGAATGGGTTGTTCCTGAATCGCGGAAGTGTGATACCCCCGTTTCCCTTTTGTCAAGCCAAACCGCTCTTTCATGGTTTGCGCGAGCTTTGTATCGTCATGTTTGGACGGAAATTCAGTTCCCGGATCAGGTCCTGCCATGGGTAAACCTGTGATCTTATGGATGAGGGCGGCGTCAATAGGAATTGGCTGGTCCCCTATCCATAAATAGTCGTCATGCACCAGCGCTAGTAACTGCTTGGCCACTACAGTCACATGTATGCCGCGACCGAAATGGGGAATGTTAAGTATCTTGAGTAGGCCAGCTTGGTCCAGGCCCGCAGCCCATGGCTGCACTTCCAGTAGTGTGACCCTATGATCCAGGTACTTGACGTGGTGCAAGTATTGTGCTGGTTCAAATTGTGGATACTTTCCATGGTCATTGGTGTCGTGATCGCTGTACTTAATCCGATCAATCTTCCCTGTCATACTTCCTATCAACTGCACTCCCTGTGGCAGCGAGGGTGTGGCTAATGTAAATTGCTTCGGCTGACGGGGTAGCGTGGTACCTGGGCGCACAGGTGGTAGATATGGTGGCCGTGGTGGTGGAATATTCTCCCTTCCCCCGGCTGGGGCCTGTGTGGAACCAGAGGGTTCCATAGGATGAGCTGCTGGTGTTTGCCCTGTTTGCCGTTGCCGATCTTGGTTGCGCTTGGTGTGAACTTCAGTTCTAGATTTTTTTCTGGCAGACCGTGTCTGCATCGGCCGTGGTGGTGCTGGGGAAGTGTCTTCACAGTGAGCTAGGACAGGCGGCCGATTAGAGCAGGGGATCAGACCCTCTTGCTCGAATTCTCTGACCAAATCGTCCATCTCACGTTCGGTGGTCATGGGTTCACTCAGAATTCTTGAAGAAATGCAGGATGCAATGCTCCCTAACTTAGGCATCTTCTTATACACGCCATCAATCACATCAGGCAGGATAGTGCATTGAAGGCACCAAGTATGATGAAAATCTTGTCCATGTGGAGCATGATTGCCGGTACTGGTCTTAGTACAGTTATTTAAAGCAATTAAAACTCTGCCGCCGCCAAATTGGCTGCTTCCCAACGGTCGGATTTTGAGCCTCGCTATGTTTTTGGGCCTCGACAGAATCATGGTTGAAGCTTCAGGGAAATAAGCAACCTCAGCACAATAGTGCCCTTCGACCCGACCGGGTAATGTCTGTGACAGGACTATTAGGTTTGAGAGATTGGCGTCTTGGCTCTGCCCCTTGGTGTGGTATTCAATTCCGTGGCAGAGCTCAACCTCCATATGCCCATTTTTCGCTATAAGGTCCAAGATATGCACGAACTTATGCATCCACTCCTTGCGGGGTGTGTTTTCCCTTCCTGCATAGTTCTGCCTCAAATGTCGCTGAAGGCTAGTCAGCCCCTTGAACTTACTTCGTACCTCTTGAGCTTGGCTTATGAATCTGGGGCGCAGGAATTTCTGGTAGGTTCCCCGACTAGGGTGAGACTTTGTAGGATCGGTCCCCCATGCTGCTGTAGCTTCTAGTGCTATTTCCAGACTTTGGGAGTTTTGTGACTGAGGTACTCATTCTGACATAGGTGCAATAAAGTCTCCCGGGTCTGTCATCCCCACATATGCAGGAAACTCTCTAGGCTGTGCACGAAGTCATCTAAGAGACTGAGCGATCTGTGCGCATCTATGGCCATATAGCTCGTACAGTCGATTCTGCCAATTCTCCATACCATCGTCTGAATCAGACATGCAGGAGCTATCACATTGCCACTCCATTACGCCTTCATCATCAGGCTCGACATAATCTACGTCCTTGGCTGTGATGTTGTATATGTGATCTAGAGTATCCTACTCCCCTTCATCTCTGAGTGGTTCTGTATATCTTTCTCCTTGGGATGGGTCGAGGGGTATAATAACGCGCAGACCATTTCCTTCGAAGGTCATCTATCTCCGCTTAAGGTTGATGATTGCAGCATTGGCCATGGCCCACTCAATTCCCAACAAGGCTGGATAAGTGTTGCTGTCATCAATGATCTCAATAACTTCAAAATCTGCCAGAGTACTAACCCCATCGATGTCGATTGGAACACTAAGAAGTCTCCCTAGCGGTACAATCCTTTGCTGGTTACCTAGTCGCAGTTGTATAGGTGACCAAACCAGGGAAGGCTTTCCCATTTGTCCCCAGGTCTGCTTGGGCAGGACATTAACGTCTGATCCAAGATCCAAAATGACATCAGTCATATCATATTCTCCTATCTGAACATTCAATCTCATTTCCCTTCCCGTTCTTTGGACACGACTAATAGTTTTCTCCTAATCAATTCCTCTCTGAGGGTCTGTGACAGCAAGAACTTTTTGCATCTCTTTTAGAGCGTTCTGATTCCACAAGAGTTTCATACAGCTCTGTAAGAAAGAGGATAGTGTACTTACTTTATCCATGGAGGCCTCTTGTGGCTGCGAAGCCTGCTGAGGTTGCCGCGCAGGTGCTTTTACAGTGCCAGGGTCCACAATATCGCACTGGGCCTTCGAGACTAGTACTTGGTCCTTCACAGGGTCAAGGGCTGGAATTTTCTCGAAAGCCTTATGTACGCACACTACGGCAGGTTTCTTTGGTGAGTTTTGAGTATGCGTCGTAGCTCCACTCCGGGTGACCACATTGAGGGCTGGGGAAGGTCTTTGCTCAACGAAAATCAACTGAATATTTGGGGTGGGGCCATGGTGGTTTTCCTGAATCTTTGCGAGGGGCTGGGGGCACTGTTCAATCACGTGGTCCACTGCGCGACAATACCGACAGGTCGTAGTGGGGTTCTGACAGTCCCGAGCCAAGTGACCAACTTGGTTACAATTGTAACACACAACCTAGCCTCTACCTCTTCTGGTCATCCCACCATGGTCGTGACCGCCAAAAGCACCTCTTCCGGAGGCGCCGCCACGGTAGCCATAGCCATCATTATTCTGGGCTTCATTGTGGACTCGGTAGGCGTCAGAGGTGCGCTCTCGCATAAGGTCGTATCTACGACACTCTTCTTCATTATGCCCTACGGACTTACAGAACTGGCAGTAGGGGTTTTTGGGAACTTGAACATATCTCTAAAGAAGATGGCAGTGCTCAGGGTGATGCTGGCCAGTGGTTCGGCAAATCTCACAATATAGAACGCCGGCATTGAATTGGTTGGGTGTGCCCGTATTTAGGTATGTTCTGACCACGGGGCACTGGTCCCTATTGTGACCCTCGAACCGACATTGTGTACACCAGACCTCCTCTCGACTGGTTTTAACTTTCTTCATGTCATGAAGCTCTAGGGCCATCACTGCCAGCTGCGCTTGGATTTGAGCAATACCAGAATCGTCTCCTACAGGAGCGGTCTCAAGCTTCATTGCGATTTCTAGAGCCTCTTGTTGGTCAGCAACCTTCTGTTGCATGAGCGGGGTTCTGATATGCGGTAATAATGCTGCGATAAACCATTCCTTATGCTGCGCTGGACTAATAGTGAAGATGACTTGGTCTAATAGAACCTTGAATCTCTGGTCGAAGTCCCACACAGATTCACCGCGCCGCTGTTGAATCTCTTTGAGTTCAGTGATGCTCTGTGATTCTAATTTTGGTTTCTTAAATTCCTTAATGATGGCGGCCTTGATTTCATCCAAAGTGGGGTGCTGATTACTGGAGAATTTCATGAACCAGGTCAAAGCACGGTCGCCAAAGGAAGTAATGAGCTGCGCGGTTCTCACATCCAGGTCGGTAATACTCTTCGCGTTCCAGACGGCCTCACATAAAAACCAGAACTGTTCTGGATCTTCTGA